>CM060964.1:118095704-118178204 GCA_030765045.1 Tenodera sinensis | reverse complement strand
GGCAAAATATCTGATACTCAATAACAACGAATATCTCGGAAATGGATTGCTACACAAAAAATGTATTTCACATTAATTGTGTTTTAACAAGATTTACATTTTATTATGTAGTAGTATTTTGTCTTTATATCATATACCAGTTATGTAAAAGTCAGACTTATGAAGATTTCAGAGGCTCTTCCAAGGAAATTCAAGATATGCATCTCATTTGTCATGAAAGTATCTTCAACATATATCTCAATCAAAATCGTTTGCCTGTTTCTAGAAATTTGAACATTTTAAAAATATTCCATGTAAAGGGTAGTTAGAGGTGGGAGGGTTTTCTTGAAAATCTTCGTGTTACATTCTTGGCAAATACTGAAATTAAATACCGACTTTGGTTTCTAACCGACTTAACGCTTGAGTTATGTTGGTTATGCAGAGACGCAAACTCGCGCGTACACACACACACGCGCGCGCACACACACACACACACACACACAGACACACACACACACACACACACACACACACACACACACACACACACAAAGAACGTTTTTTAAAAATCTATGGGAGGTCCCAACGAACATTTCATTGAATTCTCGATTACGAATTTTGGACTGTAATACAGCACTTTCGCTACATATTATGCGAAGTAGATTTTATGTTTTATTTGTATTTTTTATTTTATTTATTTATTTTGCTGTTTAACGACGTTGTCAATTTCCAGGATCACATCAGCGTCGCCGGTGTGCCGGAATGTGGTCCCACAGGAGTTCTTTTACATGCCAGTAAATCTACTGACATGGAGCTGTCGTTTTTAAGCTCACTTAAAAACCATCGGTTTGGGCCGGATTCGAACCCCCGGTCTTGGGATCAGTAGGCCAGCGTCTAACCAACTAAGCCACCCAGACCAACATACGTATACGTAGTAGATAAAATAAAAGTAGCCATTTTGACAGACCTTATTTTTAGTGCCATATGTTAGGTATGATGTGACAATTGCGTTGCATAGGTCCTGTGCCTAAGGGGGAATGATCTGTGCCGCCAACAGAATGAGGAACTTAACGTACCTTACGCATGCACACATACACGCACACACACACACACACACACACACACACACACACACACACACACACACACACACACACACACACACACTCACACACACACACACACACTAGAGGAATATTAAAACAATGACTTATTTTTCAGAGCATCATTATTGTCAAGGGGTGAGAAACGATTACTAAGTTCAAAAAGAGAGAAATCAAGCGCGTACATAAAGTAAATTTCACTTGTGCCATTTACACAAACAAAACACAATTTAGTGGAAATACTTATTGGAACGATACGGGAAGTATCGATTCGTTTTTAAAAATACAGTGGAATTCCGATAACTTGACTTAATGTGGACTGAGACGCTACCGAGTTACCGAAACGACGAGTTTTACGGAATAAGGAGTCGTTTATTCACAACTCATAACACAATACTGCGAATTACATAAAAGCATGTTCTAGCACAGCATAGGAAAGAAAGGTATAACATATTCTAAGATCTATTGCCTATTCACATCAGTGTGGTGTGCTGGAATGGTGACTCAGGTTATGACGAGGCCTACCATGGCGGCGCCGTGGTCGAGTGGTGAGACCCCTTGCCTCTCACCCAAGCGGCCTAGGTTCGATCCCAGGCGACTGCTTGTGGGATTTGTGATGGACAAAACGGCGCTGGTGCGGGTTTCCTCCGAGTTCACCGGTTTCCTCAGTCATCTCATTCCAACAGTGCTCCATCTTCATTCCATATGTCACCTGTGTCACCACCTGCGGTGCCATATGTAGTAAAAGCGGGCGTTGAACACTATAAAAGAAAAGCAGGCCTACAAGATCCGAACAATTAGAGATTGGTGATTAAATGTTAACTTCATGAACAGTGAATTTAAATAATTTTTCTTGCAACAAGCTAAACAGGATTTATAAAAGTAAAATGAACAACTTTACCATACCTGTATATATGCACAGTCCGTTGCATGGAAATTTTCCGATGCTGTTAGTGTCCTTTGGTGTGTTACTTTACCTAATGTTGGCATAACCTTTTCACCAATCATGTTCCACACCAGTTCTGGCTGTGCCAATCTCTTATTGGTTTGTATCAAAGGCCAATAACACAAGCAATGACCGATGAACAAGGGGCGTATATGAGGTGCGTAATGAAAGGGGAGGGGTAAGGAGGATTTTAACCCGAGTGGAACGCTTGTCATCATCATCTCCTGGCTGTGTCGTCGCTCATTGGTTTGATGTAAAGCGGTGGAAATATATATACAATATGTCCAAAGTGGCCTAGGTTCAATCCCAGGTGACTGCATGTGGGATTTGTGATGGGCAAAACGGTGGTGGTGCGGGTTTCCTCCGAGTTTACCGGTTTCCTCAGCCATCTCATTCCAACACTGCTCCATCTTCATTCCATGTGTCACCAGTGTCACCACCTGGGTTGCCATATGTAGTAAAAGCGGGCGTTGAAGACTATCTAAGAAAAGCAGGCCTACAAGATCCGGATAATTAGGGATTGGTGATTAAATGTTAACTTCATGAACAGTGAATTTAAATAATTTTTCTTGCAACAAGCTAAACAGGATTTATAAAAGTAAAATGAACAACTTTACCATACCTGTATATACGTGCAGTCCGTTGCATGGAAATTTTCCGATGCTGTTAGTGTCCGTCAATGTTTTATCATTCACCTTATAGCGTTTTAACCTTTTTGGTGTTTTAACGGTTTTAACATTAACTTTTTAGTATTTTAACTGTTTTAGCAATTTCTTAGTTTTGTATTTTAGCTTAGTTTTTAATCAGAAGTTGGTGACTGTTTTATCCTTTAAATTTGACTTGGGGCCCAAATGACCTAGCTGTCTATGGGCCGTTAAACACTGCGCACTCACTCACTCAACTGCTCGTATAGTCGCTTTATCAATTGTTTTATGACACATTGCTCATCACTTCGAAAAATTAGTACAAGTTATTGTCTGGTACACTGTACACTGTGAAATAAATAATACTAACACTAATGCAGCTGCTGGGGATCGTAACAATCGCACAATATTAAAAACAGGGCGTTCTTGCTATCTCCAAGCCAGTCGTGTTCACACGGCACGTTTCGGAGACGCTCGTGTGAATATAGCGACACGGGATTCCGAAAACTTGGCATGCTTACTCCTGCGCTAATTCCGTCATTTCTCCTCCTCACCCCTCCTTGCCCGTATCGTAGTGAAGGCTGCGGCAGTAGGCATCCGAAGCCCTATTCTCCCCTTTGTTCAGCGGTAGAGAACGAGACATTCCATCCGATACGCTATTGTTCATGTAGAAAAATGGCTATTATTGCAATTGTTATTTACTCATTTCTAGTTTAATTTAGATATGGGTTTCGGTGCTATTTTTGATAGCCCACAATATACGTCACTGATTAATGTGTTCCTCTTTGTACGGTCTCTTTAACACATCCAATGTAATGTCCATTGTCGTGTTAACTTGTCTTTTCTTCTCGTTCGACATTTTCATTGACACAAACAACTCAACACACTAACAGTAAGCCTACAATCTTGTAGGCTACTCTGTAAGCGGTAATATGTGTCTGAAAGTTTAGCTTACCACATATACAGGGGTATATGGGAATGAGGTCATATACAGGGGTATTTTTAAAACTTGGCGAATGACCCTGCAAGGATCTGCGAGAGTGAAATCATTCAAATCGATGATGTGGGTAACGTACCTGTTTTCTTCCTTGAAATGAACAAGACACCGCTGAAAATGCGAGTAGGCACTGTACGTTGCCCGCGATGTTGATGTACTATACAGAAATCGGAAAGATAACCTCACACTCCTATGGGCTCACAAATACAATAGTGAATTCGATCACTGCATAATTCATCACGTCTGAAAAAGTACCTTTCCACTGGGTAAAGCAATAAACCTTCAAACGTTCCAAATAAGTGTTTGTGCTGTGTATCCCCAGAATTAGCCGCAAATACTTGCTCTCGTAACGATACTCTACATATGTTGTGTTACCTTTGTTACTGTGAGGCAGAAGGCGGCAGGGTATACGTACACTAATTGAACTTTACCTATATTGTTTATACCACGTAGTAGATAATAGAAACTATTGCAGTCAAGTTTAAGGGTAAAAAACAAAGACAAATAATGAAAATAAAAAAGGTCGTGCAGTTAAACGGAATGTCGAGTTATCGGGGTTCTACTGAATTCCTACCACAATTCTCATATTTACAATACCATGATACCAGCTTTTGCATCTATATTGTAGAGGTCTGCCGCCTGGGATTGGGCCACTATATGACAGCCTTGTCTTCCTCCCTGTCAATACGAAAATGCTGACGCTGACCTGACAGAAATTTCAAGAGATGTGAGAAAAGATGGAAATCACTGGGAAAGAGGTCTGTGCTACAGGGTGGATGACTGAACACCTCACACATGATTGAACTTATGCAGGAGATCCGTTGAGCATCAATCCATGTGTGGCCCAACGTTATTGTGCACCAAGACAGTACCAGCACTAAGCATTCCACGCTGCTGGTTCTCAATGGTCCGTCGCAACTAACGCAGTGATTGGGTGTGACGCTCTGTATTTAACTTCAAGACTCCGACAACTCTGCGCACAGCACTATCCGCGCCGACACGATATGAATTACGTAATAAACTCTGATTGCTGCTTGATTTCTGGCGTACTGAGTGCGTCCCCAGCTTCAATACCTATAGCAACTGAACACTGCAGGAGGTAAGAAGAATAACACTTGGATATAAATAATTATTTTCATGAATGTAACATTGTTTATACCAACTCGGCATGAAAGCATATAAAGTTCACCGTATGATGTACCGAGCTTGTGTAACTTCAAATGGGCTTCTGTGGAAATACAGCACTTGAGGATTCATCTGTACTATACCTTGTCCCACTCTTAGATGACAGTATGGAGTTAAATGGGATATATCTGTCTCAATCTAGCGCATAAGAGTTGCCATTAGCCTTGTCCTTTTCTACCCTCGCACTGTTGCCAGGTTCCTAATAGCATGGAATAAATATTCAGTTGTTAAAAATTTCAGGTTTGAACACATTGCCCTACGTAGAATTTTCTTCTCTATCAGGTTATATCCCTTTTAGGGTCATTATACATTTCTATAGGCCCATATTTCTTCAGAAAACGTTTTTTTTCCCATAGAAGTCCGCTATTTGCTGTTTCTATACTCATCACGCACTAACTAACAAACTGCTAGAAGAAGTCTATATTTTTTTCTTAGCTAGAGTAAACCATAGTGCTACTACCTGCCCACTTTGAATTCTCTATGTTTACTCAGTTAAGTGTTATAAATTTTTAAATTGAATGTTTTCGGAAAATTGTATATCTGTGCACTGCAAAAGTTACGCAGTGTGAAACTTTTTTGTTATTGAGTTTACATCGGGGACCAAGCGAGAACAAATGTTGAGGAGGGTTGGAGAAAGTTTTTAAAATAAACCAAAAGGCCTTAACCTCTTTCTTTTGTCCAGTAAGGCAAACAAAAGGTAGTCATCTATTCAGCGTATTCTCGCGCCAGGCCTGACACAGAAGATAGTATAAGGAGCAGCACTAGCATTAGTTCGAAAGAAGTCGTGTGTGTGTAACTGTGTGGAATATGAGCTGTTATTGCATTTATTTGTTTAATATTCTCGTAAATATTTGTAGTTATGGAGGAAGAAGCTAGGAAGAGACGATATGTTGGTAAATTAAGAAGTAAGTAACGCCAAATAATTATGAGTTCGATTATTTTTCAAATAAAATGCGTGTTAGTAAGGCAGTAAAAGAAACAGCTAAGGCTATCAGGTGTTCAGAAGCAGTAGCGTATAGGATTAAAAAGGAAGTAATGAAAGGACCTCTAAGAACGCCTTTGAGAAAGAAAGCAAAAAGGGCAATTAAAAAAAAAAAGAGCGCTAGGTTTACGCAATATGATGGAACAGTGCAAAGTGGAGTGCGGCGAATTGTTCATTCTTTACAGTTTGCAAATATTCCACCCGCGCTGAATATAATTTTGTCACGGGTCAACAGTGGTGAGACCCTACCAAATTTTTCAAGGGCCACTCTTAGTCGGTTCTTACATGATTTGGGATTCGAATATGAAATAAGGGGTAACAAGTGCATATTAATAGAAAGAGACGGTATCATCAGATGGCGACATAAATATCTAAAATACGTAAAACGGTTTAGGGACCAGGGGGAAATCAATTGTTTATACAGACGAGTCATTTGTAAATTTAGGCTATACAGCGACAGAGGCATGGAGGGATACCAAAGTTAAAAGTGCCCGTGAAGCAGCAATTGAAGGACTAAGTACAGGACTGCGGCTACCTCGGGGTCGCGCGCGGAGAAAGATTCGCAACTAATACATGTTGCAACACTGCGCTCCATTTAACGTGTACTGTCTTCTAAGGGTGGGATGCGCTATAGAAAATTAGGAGCAAGGCATACCCAGCTTCTTTAGGTCCTTGGGCGCCGATAATTGTGACTAGAAGCTGAGCATAACCTCTGGGTGGTTTGGAGTTCCAACCAAAACATCTCATAGATATTCGCGTTTCAAAAGATATGTATGTATTAATAAAAACAGCTAAAACCCAACTTATAGGTACCGAACGAGACGGCTCCTGGTGAAATGTGGAGTTGGCTGACCTTAGTGACTCTATGGGGTTTTTCAGGGGTTTCTCCGGGTCGCTAGGTGAATACTAGGAAGGATATCACCCGATATATATATATATATATATATATATATATATATATATATATATATATATATATATATATATATATATATATATATATATATATATCACCTATATCACCCGAATTTCCTATCCCTCCATTTCACCTCAGTCCTCATTTCACTTCACCTTTCATCTACTTGGTTATTTCAGGGTTATAAGTGTCGGCAGGAGTTTTGGCGAGCATGGGAAGTACTTGCGCGCAGTGAATCCTCGTCCTCTGGATCGGGGGAGTTCTCCGAATCGTGAACTCATCAGGGGACCTGTGAGGCCGCAGCGGCACAGGGGAGCCAATGTACTAGCCACCACCGGGGAGTTCAAATCTATAGTTGGTAAGAACGCTGTTCTTTTGTGTGTCTCTCCTGGGGTCCGACCATCCTTCGTATTCGTATCCTCTCACCTCAGCCCTTCCTCCCGGGGGCCGTCTCGTCAGGAGCACAGGCACTAAAGATTTCATTGGCCGAGGTGCTAAGACCCCACCCCGAACCTTGTCTATTCTATCCTACCTGCCCTCATTATAACCAATAAAAGTTGTTCTAGAACTTAATTTCACTACTACTTGTCATACTCATTGCAACTCTAATATCCAGATTTGTGATAAGTCAGTAATATAGATATAGGCCTTAAAGGAATGTCTTATTCGATAATATAATTCACACTAAATAACTCATATTGGTTAACCTACCGAGAAAATGCTGTGCCTGTGAAGAAACACAGATTGGATTTAATGCTTATATATGTACGTTACTCTGGTTTACCCAGTAAGTTTAAACTAGACAGGATGACTTCCGAAATCTGCTGGAAGTATACTGAATACGTTGTTTTACAAAGTAAACCTATTTGTTTGCATTCCACCAAACCTTTTTTTAATTGCCTTCATGAACCTAGTCTTGTTCTATCCAATAAGGCAAGCGTTTGGCGTAACCTGTTTCTGCAGAGAATTCCTCAGTGTTCTTGTTCTCCCTGTACCCGTCATGGGAAAGTGGTGGAATAATGGAGACGTGTAAGGAAATTTTATAGAAACAGTCCGGATCCGGAGTTGTGCTTGCTTAGTTCTCTTCTAGAAAACTCCTGATGACCTTACGTTCTGACTGGTATCAGCTTATAACTTAATTCCCCAATTGATAACAATAGTTGTCGTTGCTAGTAATGTTATTTATTTATTTAGACCGCCTCCGCACCGCAGTAGTAGCGCGCCTGCCTCTGGCGTGGAGGTCCCGATTTCGTCCCCGTAACCAACTTGGGAGTTTTCCCCCGCTGGAAGCTCTGGTACGGGATGCACTCAGCCTCATTAGGTCCCAAGGGAGCTGATTGAGCAGCTATCCTGATAGAAAGAAGCGTTCTGGAAAGGTCAGGCTATCACCTTCCGATCGGGGAAGTCGGCGTACTGACCCCCACCACATCCAACCTGCACTCCTCCGTGGCCCTGGCTGCGGATGTAGGATGTAACGGATACGCGAAAGGGTAACCTCTGCATAGAGCAGATGCCCTAGGGATAATTCATTCATTCATGCATTCATTTATATTTATTTAGTTATTTATTTGGACTTATTTATTTTTTATATTATTTATTTATATTTTGACTGGCAGGTAGGTTGGTAGGTAGGTAGTTAGGTAGGTATCCTGACTGTGTTCTCTTGTAGGGTATTGTAATATGTTTCTTTTAATATCAAAACATCTTGTTGTAAATTTACAGCCCGTAAAAGCACCTAAAATTTGATAAAGAGACCTCTGAGGAAAATTAAGCAGTCTTTCACGTCCACTATGGAATGGGAGATTGAGAGCCATGATAGTTTAACTACTTCCATAGATAAAAACTCAATTTCACTATTCCTCCCTTTTCGTCGCTCACCTAGGCCTGGCTTTACTTCATAAGCTAATGCAGTGTTTGTGAATGTGTGTGTGTGTGTGTGCGTGTGTGTGTGTGTGTGTGTGTGTGTGTGTGTGTGTGTGTCGGACTTGAATTCAAGCCAATAAGAGATTGGCCCGACCAGGGTTAGTGAGGAACACAGATTTAAAGTAATTTCTGCCAAAATGAAATGAGAAAAACATTATAGGAAACCAAAACGTTTCCATTCACTCGGCGGTACTGATGGTCACGAGCCTTATAAAAAGTTATGTTGGTGAAGTTGGCGATACTTTTATCATCGGGTGCATGAACAACACTGTGTACTTCGACTGGCTGAGATCTGTATATGTATAGTCCTATGGTAGGGGACACCTCGCTGCACTGCGAATCAATGCGAATCATTTGTGAGCTACCACCACTCAGAAAGAAGAGATGAGGTGAAGGGAAAAGCATACGCCTGCACAGGGGGAAACTGAGCAGGCCACAGAGACGTGCGGAGGGCCCTAAGAGTAAGTATTAGGTGCACCACAAATGGGGCCTGGGAAGAGGCGTTACACAGCGCAAAGTTCCGCACCATCTGCCGGCATATGTTCTAACCACCACGGCCACAAGCAGACCTGAAAGATGACAAAGAGCGAAATTAAAAAGGGAGGGAAACGAGTCCTTGGATTAAAGAGGCTACCCCAGCATTCACATAGTGATAAGGAAAAGCCCAAACAAAGTTGTCGGTCGACGCAGTTCGAACCCACAATGCTCGAAGTGCAGGCCACTGATGTTACCACCTAAGCTATCCCTCTGACAGAAAACGAACTATCTGCTGCTGTGTCCGGGGACCGGAACAATTCACCTATCTACCATGTTCTTTGAGTGAGAGCATTTCAGCTTAACCTATGTAACTATAGGCTCTTAGTCCGAACTTAGTGACCATTACAATCATAATGGCATTTGCTTCGTTAGTGCCAAGGTGATTTAGAGTTCTAAACTGAAACGCAAATACGACTCAGTGTTGCACTTTGCGCGTAAACAAAAGTTGTCTATATAATATTAAAATACGTGTAAATAACGCGCAATTAACGTAATAAATATAGAATACATGCTGAAGAGCATTTGCACAGATATTTTACATCCAACAACCGAAGTCTGTTGATGTGAATTATAGTTACTGCTAGATATGATGGTGATCTTAAAATGCTGTATCAGCTAACAGCTTATGTAATATGTGTTGTTATGAGCTGTCATATAAGAAAGTGTAATGAGAAGTGACCATTGTTGCATAATGGTGCAGACAGTAATTCAGTTACGAGTCATAATGCAGTGATTGACTCGCTGACTTAAGCGTATCCATTGGACCCGTTATGTTTAATAATATATTTTAAATAAAAATGGGTATTCTTTGGACGTTATCATGCACAAATATTTTATTTCAGCGTTTATCAGTATAATATAATGCTAATATGATCGTTTTAATCGTTTTATTAAGTTCAAAAAAGTATATGCTTTAACATGACCATTTTTTGAATGAATTGCAAATGCCACCATATTTTTTGACAATCTGTTAACTTTGGTGATTACGGCATTAAAGAACAAAAACAAGGAAGCACCACATTATTTTTTACAATTGCTGCACAACACACTGCTATGGTCTTGGCACACACATTTTGTGTACTTGCTGCATACTGTCTTTGCTTTCCTATTCTTTGAAGGTGTACACAATGAGCACCTTTTCTGCTGCTGCACCATGTTTGGAGATAGTAATGAACTTCTCCATCTCATGATCATGATCGTCATCGTCGTCATCGTCATCATCATTCCCACCACCACTTCATCTAAAGAGTGCGTGGCATTGTCTGTGGATCAACTTCATCATTTTCATCCAAAGCAATACTTATATCTGAAAGGGGTCGTAATCTTCAGCTAGCCATTGAGAAACAACAGCTTCAAAATTTGGACTGGAAGAACGTATGCGATCTTTCTACTCCTTTTTTAGATGTAGATAGCTACATTTTGTGTGAAAAGCAGAATGTGAAGACATAAAATAAGTACTATGTACCCTTTTCTTCTGTAGCCAAGAAAATATAATTGCTGATCATGTTGTTGTTGTACAAATTACTTTTACACTTCTTCCAAATCAGTAATGAGTCACAAGCTTGTAAACATAAACTGCAACTTTTCACTCTTATTTACAGCACAGGAGTACACCTGTGACAGTTGAATAAAGAGCTACAAGTTGTAAGAATATGTTTCCTGCATTCACAACAAGGCGTATGTGTGCCAATAATGTGTCCTCTGAATTCCAACAATGTGCCATTGATTACTATAATATCTAATTTATTGACACTACAACATAAACGACAGGGTCCACCAGACCCGGGTTATGTAAATATGTGGTTTAAAGAGGAAAATATAAGTGACACTCAAACTATTAACACATATTTTTAATAGTATCGATAATGTGTTATTTAATGTTACAGGAGGCCATACCTGCTAGGATGGGGCTCACTTTCAAGTTTTTATAGCGCAATTAACAGTTAAAATCGTCTCCGGGCCCATTGGAGCCAGGGAATGCATAGAAGGTTTAATAGATGCGCAGAAAAACACATACTGGGTGTCCCACCCCACCCACGGGAAAAAAAAAAGCGATTAGTGTGTTGTGCGGAATGGCAAACTGATTGATTTTCAAACAGGAACCCCTGTCCGGAAATGTACGGTTTGGACGCTGAGGAACGTCAAAGTTTGAGAACGAACGCTTGTGACAATTAACATTCGTTTTGGGTATTTTAATACGGAAAGTATGGCACCCTTCAGCCATCTGTGAATGGGATGAACGACCTGAGCATAATAACATGACTGCCATTACGGGCTAGATTCCTCCATAGAGTTCTTGGTGAGTATCCTACTACGTTACTTGCATAGCTTCCAGTACAGTAACGTTTCTAACAGTAGTGTGATACGTACCACTACACAGCTGCTTAAATGGCCGACATGAGTTCCAGCACACTTTGATGTAAATGTGTGGAATCACCTCAACGTCGGATATTCAAATCGAGCAATTGGTAAAGGTGGACCAATTCCATGGCCTGCACGCTTGGCAGATCTGGCACTTCTGGACTATTTTCTATGAATTTTATAAAGATGATGGTGTATGACACTCATGTAACGTCAGCGGAGGACCTTATGGCTCAAGTTCACGGAACGATTGAAAATCTTCAAAGACAACAGCACGTATTGGGCCATGTGCATGAGGCTCATCAGCACCGATATAGGCTCCGCGATGGAGTAGGAGGTACACAGCTCGAAGCCCGTTTGTAATGTAGAAAGCTCGATGTTGGGTTTGTTGACAAAATGTGAACGCACATCCATCTCACAGTTCGATACGCTATAGCGTCCAAACCATGCATTTCCGGACATGGCTTTCTGTTTGAAAACCAGTCAGTTTGCCATTCCGCACAACATACTAAGCGCTGTAGGTGTTTTTGGGACATTCTGTATATATGGTATATTTCAAGTAAGATTCCTCCTTTTCACCTTTGTCAGAAGATGTAATAATTTTATTCAGTTGCGTTAGTTGATATCGATGCGATGTGTACGTGTTTCTATGACGACGTATCCGTGTATTGCTAACAGCTAATCCAATGATGGGGTATGAGAATGAACACCACCAGTCAAGCTGAGATAAATTAGTTAATGGTGTATAAATTGTGCTAATCGTATATTTTATTGTATTTCAACGTAATCTTAATTACCTAGCTATACTGGTCCAACTAATTGCTTATACCAGGCCTTCTAAATTGCATCACTAATAACTATCATCCTCTGATGAAACTTGCATTGCGTAGCTAACGCCTGTAGCTCCGGCTTATCGCATTATGCATTGATTACAACATACGACAATTATGTATTATTTCCTGTTTCCCTATCATTTTTATAAGTGAGAACCTGAAGTGGATAATTTAGTTCTAGTAAAGAATACAAATTGTCAAACTTGTTAAAACTGAGAAATAGAAGAATTGAGCTGCTGTAGAAAGGTCCTGTAATTATTGTGTGTAAATTTGGAAAGCATACTTATGAACTAAAACATGCCAAAATTGGAAAACCAATATGTTGAGCGTGACTCACGTGGAAACAAGTACCTATTTGGTCATGAAATATTTCATCAATTCATCTGAAGGGCATTTTATTCTCAACGAATTGCTAGACAATGACACAGATTCCATTAGGTGACCAGAGTTTAGATAAGCGAACCACCTTACATCTGAGGGTTCTCAATCCGTTGTAATGATGGGGCAATACCTCTCATCTCTCGAAGACGTGAAGAAAATGTGGCCAGTCTCCGTTATAATTATGACACCAAGGTGCTGCTTACAGATCGTCTATACTTCATACCACCAACTAGGCGTCAGTATTTTTTATGTTTGGCAGATAACTGCTTATAACTTCTGACCTACACCTTGTAGGTCCTGCTAGTTCTGAACAGCTCGCGTTCGTGTGCTCTGGGACCATCTGGAGCATCCCGGAGAACCTCAGTAGCTGGGCGTCAGTGACTGCCGTTGCAAACGACTGCTTGACTGCCTGTTGTGACTAGCAAACCATCAGCCGGCATTTGGGTGAGGATGAACTCTTATGGTTGTAACACCTTAGCGACACAAAGGTTGATATCACAAACTGCAACATTCTTGGAAACGGCTTCTCAGAATGGACAAGGGTTTGACGAAATCATCTGGCGAATCTAGAAGCTACCCCAGGTGAAGCTGAGGATGGTGCTTCTGGGGGGCATTACGTACAGTAATGGTGCTGGTCGGAGGAATTAGAATCAGGCAATGTAGTCAAACTCTTCACCCTCTGATGGTAGTTTCTCGGGCTAACATCAGTAAAAACGCCGGGAAAGCTTCAAATCATGAATTACTAATCTTCACACCCTTTTCACGTAAATGTTCGCACCAGCTTTAAGCGCTTTATAATCACTTTGGGCCCCACGGCCACTTTTGGAGTTTGCTGTGTGAAGTTCTAGAAATGTCCTGAGATGGATAGCAGCGATATATAGTATGACATTCTAGAGCTAGATAGACAATTGCCAGAAGTTATAGGAAATATTGTATACAGGAACTTACAGTGAGCTTTGAGTTAACTATTATTGTACTATAGTGTCAACAATTGTTATTTGAAGGGCAGCAAAGAGAGTGTTGAATTCAGAGAGATAGCTTTTAATATGTTTGTGAAGTTTATATATTGGAGGAATTGACTAGAGTTGATACTCCAGATATAGAGGAAATTTTAATACCTATTTAACTACATACATATGATGTAACTAAGGCGTGCAAATTAATTACAATGCGTGAGCTATATTCCTTTATCAAATGACTCGGGATTGGGAAGAAAAAACGATTCGAATTTCGTATGAAAGTGATTAACAAAGTCAAAGAGTTTGTAAACAGGAAACAAAGTGGTTATTGCTACCTGGTGGGTTATTTAGATTGCAAAAACGGGCAGTCAGATTGATTTTCAATATGAACTATCGTGAATCATGTAGGGGAATATTTAAGGATAAGCAGATATTAACATTGTATTCTCTGTATGTCTATAAAGTTGTAACCTATGCAGTTCAGAAACAAAACCTAAAAAATAGTGACTACACCCGACACAATGATGATTATTTTCAGCAGGGATTTAGTAAAAATATTTCAAAAAAGGATCCAAATGTCATGGGTTTAATGCTTCATGCAAAACGACCTGCATATTTAAAATGTTCTAAAGGTAAACAATTTGAGAGTGCTCTGAAGAAGTATTTGAGAACAAAGACATTGTACAGTATCAATGAACTATAATAATGTCCATATTGAAATTACAGACCCTCTGTGTAAATCACAAATGATAGGTAGCTATAGTAATATGTGTAACCATTAGGTTGTCCATCTTATTAATACAAATTACAAATATAAATTTGTGACAATGTCAGAAACTGTATTGCAGTCTATTGACAATAAATAATAATAGTAATAATAATAATAATAATAATAATAATAATAATAATAATAATAATAATAATAATAATAATAATAATAATAATAATAATAATAATAATAATAATAATAATAATAATAATAATAATAATAATAATAATAATAATAATAATAATAATAATAATAATAATAATAATAATAATAATAATAATAATAATAATAATAATAATAATAATAATAATAATAATAATAATAATAATAATAATAATAATAATAATAATAATAATAATAATAATAATAATAATAATAATAATAATAATAATAATAATAATAATAATAATAATAATAATAATAATAATAATAATAATAATAATAATAATAATAATAATAATAATAATAATAATAATAATAATAATAATAATAATAATAATAATAATAATAATAATAATAATAATAATAATAATAATAATAATAATAATAATAATAATAATAATAATAATAATAATAATAATAATAATAATAATAATAATAATAATAATAATAATAATAATAATAATAATAATAATAATAATAATAATAATAATAATAATAATAATAATAATAATAATAATAATAATAATACATCGAATTTGCAGGGAAGAGAATGTATGGAGGCATACTCAAACACTATGCAGCACAAATGAAACGCTAAAGCAATACTACTAATCACCACAAATTTTTGATTAAAATGCCTGAGTAAACTTTGCTTAGAGGTAACGCAAAGGTGAACCCAATATAGTCTTTTTAGCGAAGAATGTCAAAGATGACCAGCAAATGCGGATGACAACTGGTTTAAGGTTCTGAGGACTGTTTAGTGTGTAACATAGTAATGCTGATTTAGTACTTTTACTCTTATTTGCACTCTTTCTTATATGTTTCTTTGTATATTGCTATTTAAGTTTATTTTTCTCAGTGTGAACTTTCTGCTGATTTAATAGTTTTTACTTATATTTGCATTCTTTTTTCCATGTTTCATTATAAGCAGGTATTTAAGGTTGTGTTCCAGTGTAAGCTTTCCTTTTCTTTTGTTTGCATGTACAAACTTAATATATGTATTGAGCACCATTTCTTTAATGCATAACATCATTACGTCAAAGGGACAGAAATAGCAAATACGGCCACGGGGAAGATATAACCCTTGTATTTGCATGTGTCAATCAAACATAGATTTATGCTCAAGGGCAGCCCCTGCATTGCAAACCCGAGCTGTATTCCTGCTTCATTTTTGGTAACTGTATATAAATAGTTCGTCCTTCGACCACTCTTTCTAGAGTAGCTTCATTATTTAATTTATTTATAATGTTCATGGGCCCCATATTTTATGCTATGGCTAAAAATGAGGGGTTATGTGGTTTGTCATCAAGTTGCATATACAGTAAAACCTGACTAAACTCAACCCCCTACATACCGGGAACCTGGATAACTGGAAAATAAATCTGGAACGGAGCTGTTTCATATGTTAAATAACAATATAAAGAGGAAAACTGACTAACGCGGAAACGAAATAGTTTTTCCGGAACCGTTTGCATAAATAACCTAAGACGGATTTTCATTATGCTTAATACATAGTTACGTGCTTTGATAAGGAACTTGCTACGACTGAAGACATCCAAAATGCAGCAGATATTGCTGCTGAAAACAGCAGTTCTGTTGTGAAGTCAGGGAAGGAATGGACGACGAAACCAACGAAAGGGAGCCGGAAATACGCACTTTTAGAGAAGCACTATCTGTTGTGAGTGGCCCTCAGGAATTTGCAGCTTCTAAGAATGTTCCAGAACTCCTGGAGCTGATGCAGGATGCAAAGGAGATCATAGAGCGCTCTCCTGGGAAGAAGTCGCGACAGTGCACGGGAAAGAAAATAGTGGAGAAACTGCACTTATGTATGACATGGAAGTTGAAGTGCAGTGAAACATACAACTTAACCTATTTTTTTTTTTATTTACAGAATTTTATTTAAAATTATTCCTTCAGTTTAATTCTATACAATAATATTTTTTTGTACTTTGTTTTACTAAAATATGCACAACCCTTTGTAAGACGGGAACCCGCAAAAACGGAAAAAATAATACTGAAACGATCGTGTTCCGTTTGGGGCAGGTTTTACTGACGTTAGATATACATCTGTGTCTCGGTTGACTTTTGACGTAAAGAAATCACGTGAAGTGTACCGTCTGAAAAGGAGAAGTGCAGCAGTCCGTTACGAACCATGCCTATCTAGCGCCTAATGTGAATGCTTTTCTTATACCGTTCATCCTCTTCTTCTTGCTTTATCCCTTATGCTTTCAGACGTCGGGTCTTATACCGTTCTTTTATTCCATTTGCTGCCTTCACTATATAGGAAGCAATATCAGTAGCGAACAGTAGTACGTCGTTGCATAGGTATAACCTCAAGAGACCATAAAAGACACAGCTTTATCAAAAAAGCCGACAGGCGTAGTCAAGGTCCCCGCGTAAACATCGGGATAAAATCATCGGAAGTGTTTCGTATTAATATGTACTTTAATTATCAATCTCTTTAATACAATAGTTATACAGAGTAGTATTTTTGCAGAATAAATAAATCACAAGTTTGCTGCACATAGCAGGGGTCTGTGCTAGCTAAAGTAGCACACTTACACCTCACAATGTATCAAATTCAAATGTCTAGAGAAAGTCATATCGAAGTTGGTGTTGCCGAGTGTTTTAGAGGTAGGCATTGATCTCTGTACTATTACTATTTTCTATATTGCCATCCAATGACGTCTGTGCATGATCCATGGGTGCTTGGACTGTCGGTGGCCGCTGTACGCCCAATGGGCCAGCTACGTTATTGCTTTGTGTCGTTTTTTCATTTCCTTTTGGATGCTGCCGCAGCTTTCGCATTCGCTCGACACTGGAGTTTTTAGCTTTTTCAATTTTCTTTTGATGCAAGCTTTCCTCTGAATAATATTGCATTTTTTATAATTCCGCGCATATTTACGATTAATATGAGCTGACATCTCATTTGCTTACTTTCTTTTTCTTTTCCTTTTCTTTCTTTCTTTTATCATTTTTTTTTTCAATTTTCAATTTTTGCAGGTTTTTACGTATATTACAGCAAATACTTTTACTGTTTCACTTTGGGTCCTTGCAGCTTAATAGTGCTTCTCAAGCTCTTTATAATGACACAGGAATCAACGTCCTACTTAAATATGTTTTTACACTACACTAATTTATAATTTTACACAACGCTAATTCACAACAACCACGCGCAGACACTTACACTAGCTCGATGACGTTAAGGCAAAACAGGAGCCGCATGACAAATATGATAGACACGCTCTATCCATTGTGATCTCATCCGTTGTTACTGCATTATTAGTCTTGTAGTTATGACCGATTGAAATCTGATGCTATTTTGTAACACAAGAAATTTTAACCGGCTGTCACTATACTCGACGAGAGAATAGACGTTCTAACGTCAAACCACGTCTATAAAATTACAATTCGCTTCATCCAAGACCGTGCAAGTCAATAATTAGGTTTTCCCTGGACAGTCCCTCGATATGTTCGCCAGTTATGACAGTAGTTTCATCTGCTGATACCCATATTTCCTTACCGTTGACAGTTCTTCTAATATAACCCAATGTATTTTCGTAGCAATGAGATAAATAGCACTAGCCTGGGAAAAAAAAATCCCCCGCCGGTTTGAGATCTGAAAGGTGACATTAACTAATTTCGATAAACTAAATTGAATGGCGAGTACAGTTTTTCTCTATCACGTAAGGTTTTCCTACAAATCACTATTTATTATAATGAGAAAAGGTATTTTGATGTTAAAAAGTGCGTTATAAAATAAATAAAGAATGAAAAATTTCTCAGTAAACAATAAAAATAAATACCTACATACCTGTAAAAGAGGGCATGAAGTTACACTTTCCTTGCCCGGAAGGATGGCTGCGTTGATTTACGTTTACAGCCTGGTTGAGCGATTTCCTTTTTCAAGCACCAACAGTAGTCCACTAGCATCGCAACATTCCACCGACCCTGATATCTCCTCTTCATCTCTTTGACTTCTTGATGGAATCTTTCACTTTGTTCATCACCGAGGAATCCTAAATTATCAGGAAAATAGTATAGATGTGAACACAAAATGTAAAGTTTTAAACTCATATTACACCCAAGTCTTCGTAACTTTTCTAACATATTTCTCACAATTACTTCATATTGCGGACCCTTTGTATTTCCCAGAAACTTATTGACTACTTCTTTGAAAGCACACCATGCTTAAAGTTCATGACATCCAAAGATGCATTGTCCTTCATTAGCTGCCTTATCTGAGGTCCATCAAATACGCCCTCTTTTACCTTAGCTTCAGATGTCACAGAAAATTTACTACTCAAATATTTGAAACACGGACCATTTTTGTCCAATGCTTTCACGAATTGGTCCATAATACCTAGTTTTATGTGCAATGGAGGTAATAACATTTTCTTTGGATCAACTAGAGTGGCACGAATTACATTTCATTTTCTCCTGGTGTTAAACTTTTTCTCTTAGGACATTCTCTCGTTGCCCAATGTTTAACCCTATCTCTACTGTCCCATTCGCATAAAAAGCATGGGTATTTTGTACAACCTCCATGTTGCCCTAGTAAGATACTGGATTAGGTGCTTGCACAATAGCCATTGATGATCCTGGTAATTAATCTTTTTTAAAATTGTTTCAAGATTTCCACATGACCCTCTTAGGAAAACAGAATGTGCAAGTGGTATTGAGGCAAATTCGCTTCTATTGGGCAATAAAACGGCTTTTAGCCTTCGTTTTGAAGCATCAATAAATAAACGCCAGTCGTTACTATCATACGTTGGCCTTTCCAGTTGTTGAATTAAACCTGGTGCATCAGTGCAATAAACAAGCTGGACTTCCATCTTAAAGACTTGGGAAATTCTTTATCTCTATTCCTATTCAAAGAAAATGTGGTGTCTGGGTCCAGCATATTTTTCTCTTTTAATCTCGATCCTAGTAATTCGCTGTTGTCCTTGGCAAGACCTAAGTCTCTTACTAAGTCGTTCAACTCTTCTTGACTAAAATGCTGTGACTTGTCTCCAACAGTGTGCTGGGAAATACTCATCAACATTGGAATTTTCTGTTGACCCAGAGACTGAACTCTCAGTATCCTGTAGTTGAGTTGGTGGAACAGGAATAGGGAGAACTAATCCATGTGGTACAGGTCTTAGAGCTGATACAAGACCATCTGAATATTTAATTTTTGATTTTTTTATTGTACCCAGATACGTAACAATCATGATAATGATTTTTTTGTTCACGCCATATCATAGGAATCCCGAACTTCATTGATCGCCATATCATAGGAATCCCGAACTTCATTGATTTCTGTTTTCCATTGGACCACTGTCTTAGTCCTTCACTACATATTTTGCAAACAGTATGTGGAGTCCATGTTTGATTTTGATCTCCTAACTTAATATTAAAATATGCAAAATACACCTTTTTAATAAATGATGTAATGTTAGGTTTCTGCTTCTGTAGCAAGAAAGAACCACACACGTAACAGAAGTTATTAGGATTGTTCACTCATTGTCTCATAGAAGAGGTTGAAGCTATTGTTAAAAATGTACCACGACACAATACGAACTAAACATAAAGAAATAGAAATAATAAACCTTTTCCGGACTACCTATCACCGCGAGTTACAAGAAGCAACTAAAGTTGAGATATATCGTAAGACAGATGTGCCCCTATAAGGGTGAGTAATTAACGGATGCTTGTCTAAGATTCAATGGTTGAAAGCTTTATTGCCTGCATCTAGTCGCGCAGAGATAAATAAATACTAGTCGCTCGCACTCAAACTGCTTACACTAGTTATCAGCTCATCACAGAAGAACATTAGGGCTGGCTTATTTTGTAAAAATACAGTATTTACGCTCTGAAGATCCACAATGAGTGTTATTCATCTTAAGTTAAAAATTATAGACCTATAATAATCATAATTATGGTTTCAAACATACATATTAGTGTATAGGTCTAGTATCTAGTTTAATTAATACAATTTCGAGTTGCATAAAAATGGTAGGTGTTATGGAAAAACTGTTATCATTTTTTAAATCAGCGCGTTTTTTCATGTAAATACCCAATGTTCATAAAAACCGGGAAACTGTTGCAGGCTAGTGTAGTCTCTATGGAGAGTTGTCTCGGAACGTGCTGATTGGTATATTTTTCCAACTATACTAAAAATGGGGATTGTCCACTTTATGTCAACGAAATGTTTGCTATGATCAGCACATCACATAAATCCTTAGCAAATTATGATGTTATATTGGATGCTGACTTTGATGTTGAGGGCATCACCTCCTGTAAAGCGCGTGCAATATTGTCTTTATCCTTTTTTCTTGTTAGTGTTTTCCTATATAATGCTTCCTACATATTTTAATTTCATACTTGCATACTCTACATAATTTTAAAGGTCGGTGCTCGTTTCGTGTTGTTACAATAGAACGGCAGAGATAGGGATGAAGCGTCAATGGATGTGAGAGATGTATTACATACCCTGTAACTTCCCTCAAACTGATTATCAGATTGGTGTTCATTATAATTTTGTGGTACATGATTGTTTTAATGTCAAGCTCTTGTAAACAATATGATGTGAATTTGCGCCACTCTGCAGCAGTATGTTTGGAAACAAAGCTTGGGTTAACGACATCTGTTGTCAGCTGGTGTTGTACGCCTGACCCAAGGTATGCACCAACCTAGACCCCATCTCGTATTAAGAATCGCGCTCAGATATTGTATTTAAGGTCATGAACAGGACGTAATTCGCGATTTGTTTTGCTTCTGTATGTGTACTCTCCAACTGTGGACATTTATGCAAGATTTGGACACTGGTTACTTACTATTAAAGTAAAATACAGGTTAACATTTGCACAGGCAGTTTACATCCGAGAGGTCAGGAAATGAATCAGAGCTAGAACAGTAAACAAAAATTGATTTCCGTGCCATTATTACAACGAAAATCAAAATAAATGTATGTGTTGTCGATAAACAACACATAAGAAACTTCCAAGTATTAAAATTTCTCTAAAAAGCAATATGTTATTCAAGCAGATCTTCCAAAGCCCGCATTCAGAATTACTACGAACATTAAAAAAAATGTATAAATCATTTTAACATCAAAGTATATGAAAGTGAGTCCCGGCTGTATCGTAATACTTAAAATAAATGGTTTGTTGATCTTTTTTCAAAAGAAAAGTGTGTATGGAATTCCAGGGTTATGAAGATTTATATAACGTTTATAAGGCAGCCATAGAACACAACTATTTTTGTAATCACATAGTATGCGAAAAACAACTACAAATGTTCGGGATTACGCCAAGAATAGAATTTTCACTGAGTAATCACTTACTCAGTATAAGCTCTTTGTTGAACAGCATAACAATGAAAGTGAAAAGACCAGAGCTTTATTCTCTCGTTTTTTATGGGCTGTATGTTTTCTAGGATAACTGGCGCTTGCTTTTCATGTTCACAATGAGAAGAGGGATTTTCAAACAGATGCAATTATATTGAATATTTAAATGAATTACAAATATGTGACGCCTCTCTGAAAGAGCACTTGGAAAATCGACTGTTTTTCGTGCAACTTCAACTGATATTCAGAATGACTTAATTTCAAGTGTGAATGCCGTCATGACATATGGAATTAAGACACAAATTTCTAATGCCTTCTTTGTTTAATTGATATCATGTGAAACTCCTGACATTAATAGTGAAGAACAACTCGGTACCTTGTATTATACAAATGTTGACGGAAATATTGAGGAGAGGTTTATTTGATTTACAGATGTAGGTTCTTATAGCAAAGGAAATTGTCTTTTGAATTATGCTCACAGTATTATCGAATATTTCTTTGAGACAATGGTAAAATAAGAAAACGTCGAAAGGCAATTCTGCTTGGGTTGGATCAAATCTTAACGGATTTTACAATATTCGTTGGGTTACATACCTGAGCCTGATAAACAGGCAAATAGATAGCACAACGTGCTCCGTTGGAGTTCTACTGGATGGAGTGTCCTTGGTTGTTTACCTGCCTGCCACCTAAGCCAACGTGCATTTCCCGCCGTGTACCAAACTCTCATCTTTAGTTATGACACTTAGTTGAGAAAATGCAATAGAAGATACTACGCATCGCTCAAAATACGTCCCCTGGAGGAACGAATGAGATGAAGGAACTACAGCAGACGTATTGGCTATAGGAGCGATCAACGAAGGTGACAAAGTCACGCAATTTCCCTAGTAATTACTGACTTGCTCACTTCGTTGGGAGACGTTCAACAGTGACCTGCCCAACCCACTGGAGGTTGGCTCAGAAGCTCCCATCTAGCGGAAACCGGGGAAAGCTCGGCTTGAGAGTGAAGGCTCGAAAGGTCATCCTATGGCGGAGCCGAGAAGTTCTAACTCCTGCTCCTCTGCAGCGTCTGTCCACCGTCAATCAACACACAGCCTTGTAGTCGTCTTATAACATGAAAAATGGAGACAAAATTGAAGGAAAATGGGAGAGAGGAGAGCTGTGGTAGAAAATATTAGTCCAGCATTGGCCTCGCCTAACGGGGAAAAGCCACGGAAAAACCCATTACCAGAATGGGTGGCCACCAGAACCTCCCGAAAGTAAACTTCATGCGTTACGGCGAAGTCACCTCGGTTGGTCTCTAGAAGATTTAATGGTGGCACCTAAACTTGCCCGCAGTGCTATCCCCCTCTCACATTGTTATTCTTTACCGTCTTATTCTTGAGAAACAATTGCAGATGAAATAAGTTAAAGATTATTAAATGCAGATATGCACTATCCTGCTGTAAATAACGGGCTTCAGAGAATAAAGAAGTTTAGTTAGAAAACGAAAACGTAGTTCACAAAATCAGCACATATACAGACATTAGTTTATAGAAGCAAAGCTTGGATAGTAATGGAGAAACAAGCACAAAAATAAAACTAACGGAGATGACAGATCCACTTAGAGATGTTGGGAAAACACAGAAGGATAAAGTTAGAAATCAAGCAATAAGAAGTACAACGAATATTCAGCTTTGCAGAAGAATATACCGGGTGAGTCTTATCAGAGAGAAGAGGTTATGCAGTCCCGACGTTTTACAGACTATGCCCTAAAGACTGTCCACTGAATCGTGTCATATTAATTTTGGCCAAAACGACTGCTTTGTACCGCTTTGCGTAAAGTGACTTGGTCTTGTAGCACATCAGAGTGCATCAACCTTCAATGGTGGGGGTCCTAGATTCAAACACTGCTACTTGAAGGTATTTTTTATGTTAAGTAAATTTAATGAGAACTGATAGTTTGTTGTGGAAGTGTCGTTGCACTTAATTAGTTTAATTATGTGAATTTCAGGAAAACACAACCTTTTAATAGTTAGGATAGGCTTTAAAAATAACATAAATAAATGCATAATAACATTGTAGTTATAACTGACAAACATAAGGAATTATTATATAATATTTTACTATTTAAAACTACTCTTTTATACAAAAGAAAGCCAACAAATTGTTCCGAGAGTTTACAAAATGCGGTACGTACATACAAATTAGATAACGTTTGCAAGCCCATACTATAATTGTCAACCTCTCTGTTACACAAATAGTGCATTTAACAGTGACTATGACACCATGCTGGACCATCATATAGATAAACTCTTACAATTTACTCATTTGATCCATATGGTCGTATTATGTGCTCGAACTGTTTGCTATTCGAAAACATTGTGCCACAATGAGCACAAACGGTTGGAACTCCTATTTATAGGCAAATCCACTTTATAGTGTATTCGGAAAGAGCACATAGTTTGATAGAACGTTCTCGAAATATAAACAAAATGAAAAAAGAAATGAAAGGAAGCTGGTTTACTCACAGACGTGATTTGATCTCAATACTTTAACAATTGTGCTACTAGAGCACCTTAACAGCGAGCACCATCGTAGTACTAGCGAGCCGGCAGGTTAATGCGGTGTCAGCATCTGCATTTGGCACTGAGTGAGAAATGCAGGGTTACCTAGTTACCAATCCGCAGGATGAGAAGGCACACCCGGTATACGAATCTCACCATGATGATTCGCAAACTTGAAAAGAGTGAATGAGCACCGAATAACCAAAAAAAGCATGATAAGCCTAAATAGTTGGATTAGTTAAAAGCAGAGTCAAACGAAGGCCACGAAAATCATGGGATGACACTGTATTAAGACATCTGGAGAAAAGTGGCCGAAAACATATCATTAAATACAAACGAATGAAGAGCTCTCTGCAAAACCTCAATACCAATTGGAATACTGGGACCGCAATAAGTAAGTAGCTGTCCTATTTGGCGTTACAAGGTCCTCTAAAACTTACAAAAGACTAACACAAATAAACTCTATAGAGCGAATCCCGGTCAAACAGCCCAAGCACCCAGTTCTCACCAAGGCCTTTGTGCTTCTTTCTAGGCCATAGGATTAAAAACATTTAGCCAATTTGTATGCTTTCAATAAAATTCCTTAGCTATAATCACGGAAAAATGATTTCATATTTTATTGGGCTACGGCTACTAAAACTGAAGAAAAGACAGGAGTGGGAGGAAGAGAGAGAGCAAGAAAGAAAGAATGAATGAAGGAACGGAAGATTGAAGAAACGACAAAGAATAAAAGAAAGAAGGGATGGAAAAAGCAAAAGAAAGAAAGAAACAAACAAACAAATAAACAAACAAACAAAAAACAAACAAAAAATGTAAGAACGAAAGAAAGAAAGCAAAAAGAAAAAAACAAACTAAGAAAGAAAGAAAGAAGGAAGGAAGGAACGAAGGAAAGAAAGAAAGAAGGAGGGAGGGAGGGAGGGAGGAGGGGAGGAAGGGAGGAAGGGAGGCAGGAAGGAAGGGAGGGAGGGAGCGAGGAAGGAAGGAAGGGAGGGAGGAAGGAAGGAAGGAAGAAAGGAAGAAAGGAAGGAAGGGAGGAAGGGAGGGACGAAGGACGGAAGGAAGGGAGGGAGGGAGGAAGGAAGGAGGGAAGGAATTAAGGAAGGAAGGAAGGAAGGAAGAAAGGAAGGAAGGAAGGAAGAAAGAAAGAAAGAAAGAGCGAAAGAGAGAAAGAAAGAAAGAGAGAGAAAGAAAGAAAGAGCGAAAGAGAGAAAGAAAGAAAGAAAGAAAGAGAGAAAGAAAGAGAGAAAGAAAGGCAGAGAGAAAGAAAGAAAGAAAGAAAGAAAGAGAGAGAGAAAGAAAGAAAGAGCGAAAGAGAGAAAGAGAGAAAGAGAGAAAGAGAGAAAGAGAGAAAGAGAGAAAGAGAGAAAGAGAGAAAGAGAGAAAGAGAGAAAGAGAGAAAGAGGAGAAAGAGAGAAAGAGAGAAAGAGAGAAAGAGAGAAAGAGAGAAAGAGAGAAAGAGAGAAAGAGAGAAAGAGAGAAAGAGAGAAAGAGAGAAAGAGAGAAAGAGAGAAAGAGAGAGAGAGAGAAAGAGAGAGAAAGAGAGAGAGAAAGAAAGAGAGAGAAAGAGAGAAAGAGAGAAAGAGAGAAAGAAAGAAAGAAAGAAAGAAAGAAAGAAAGAAAGAAGGAAGGAAGGAAGGAAGGAAGGAAGGAAGGAAGGAAGGAAGGAAGGAAGGAAAGGAGGGAGGGAGGGAGGGAGGGAGGCAGGGAGGGAGGGAGGGAGGGAGGGAGGAAGGAAGGAAGGAAGGAAGGAAGGAAGGAGGGAAGGAAGGAAGGAAGGAAGGAAGGAAGGAGGAAGGAAGGAAGGAAGGAAGGAAGAGAAAGAAAGAAAGAAAGAAAGAAAGAAAGAAAGAAAGAAAGAAAGAAGGAAAGAGAGGGACACAAAAAGAACGGAAGAAAGAAGACGTTAAATAAAGGAAGAAGGAAGAAACTAACAAAGACGGAATGAAAGAACGAAAGAAAAAATGAGCAAACGACAGAAAAAATGAAAGCACGACAGGAGTGAAAAAACCGCAGAAATAATGCCACAGAGAAACATAGAAGGAATGAAAGGACGAAAGAAGGTAGGAACAACAGAAAGATTAATGAATAGCAGAACGACTGAATGGACGGAAGAAAGAAAAACATGGAAATAAAGAAACAGCTTTTCTAAATGAATAAGAATACAAACGCCTTTCTTCTTTCAATAATCTTGCAAACTTATCATTGAAAAAACACAAATAAACCTAACCACAGGATTATTATGGCGGTAGTTTGAATATCCTATGCTGTTTCTTCAGTAATTTATTTTAGCATTTGTTCCCCTCTAAATATTAATAAGTGACTAATAGTATTACCGCAGTAAGAAAGAAATCAAACTGGAGAAATGAGTGGGCAAATGCTCAATTTGTGGCAGTCATGAAATAATCGGATGATTAATGTCAGCAGTGAAACATAGTACAAATATACACGTATTCTTATTAAAAATATATTGCCAAATACTTAGAATTGATTTAAGTATTAATAAACTACTTTAAACTGTGCTGAATAATGGAGATAGGGGAAATGAAACCAAAACCTAGTGCCTACATGGCAGTTACATTGATATTTGTAACAAGAGACTATTTTAATATAAACGCCTATGGGATATTGCTACTATTTCCTGTTTCATTCAATTTTACATTCCTAAGTTTTCTTAGTAAGCAGCAATAAAAACCTCAGCTGTGAAAGGGTAACAGGCATACAATATGAATACGTCGCATCTTGTTCTTCATTTTTCTTTCCACTTTCTGAACAAAGCTCACATATCAGGAGGAACAATGTCTGCATTTAATATAAGAATTAAGATCCACCCGGTATTCTGGTATCAAGAGTTACAAATACAGTAAAACTTCTGTAATTCGGGAATGAAGGCCCTGAGAAAGGCTTCAATTATCCGAGAATTCGAATTAAAAAAAATGGCACACACAAGCTACTGTAGGCCTCCAACGAGAAAACGTCTGAGGGATGTTTTACTTTCTAGAGGGGAAAGGGTAACAGTAGCACTTGGCAGCTCACGGTGACGACATAAATAGGTTTCCCACATTAACTACTGGGTTCCTCTCACGACAACGTGGTTGTGAGGAATGTGTTTGACATTAAAGACTCTAGGTTTTTTGAGTTACATTACGGCAAAGGTTTAAACATATTTGACAAAATGACAAAAGTCCAGTCCAGTTACTTTTCTCTTGCTTTATTTTCCACCTAAAATTTTGCACAGATACACAGTTCTCTACTACCGACATTAACACGGTCTACAGTCCTGTTTGATATTACAACTCACAATTGCTTTCTTGTAGACCGGACTCACTCCATTCAATGTGTCTCTTCACTTTCTTTGTCTCTCACACATTAACTCCGACGGTAGAATCACTGGACGCTCGTTAAAACTTCCTCACGACGTGTCGACACACGCACAGCTGTTTCGCACTCACTGACACACTGACTGACTCACTCATGTCTGTAACTGTAACTCTCTTCTCGGCTGTTTCCTCGTCTCCTTATATAGAGGGGATGACGTCACATGAACTCTTGTCGACTTTCACAAACACGCCGACGATGTCGTAGCCAGATGTTTCTTGAAGGCTCTGGAAACCCGTTGTGTTTACGCTCGATTGCTGCTAGTCACGTGTTCGTTCGCGTGTGTGGGTGGGTAGCTTGACCTTGCGCCATTGTTTGTTCGTTGGCCTGGTAGTGGTGTGTAGTAACGTGGTCCCGACTGTCCTTAGCAGTGCGCAGGGTCCGGCGTCACATTATCAACAAGGCTTGGGTCTCCTGGAAAGCATGTGCCCTGGTGCTAGCAATGCTGTGATACTACACTGAGTGTCCAAAAGTCACAGGAAGTGTTGTTCCAATAAAAAAATGTGCTAGTATGATTCTCGAGTGTTGAGGCCAGTTGTGCGTTATGGTGCGTCTAGACACAACATCTCAGCTGTCTGTTACAAACACATGTAGTATAGTGAATTTGGCAACACATTGCGGGTTTTTACGGCCGCGCCATAGCCGAGTGGTTAGATCATTCGCTTCTCACCAAAGCATCCCGGGTTCGATTCCAGGCAACCGCATATGGGATTGGTGGTGGACAAAGCGGCGCTGGGGCGGGTATCCTCCGGGTTCTCCGGTTTCCCCTGCCATCTGGTGGTCCGTCTTCATTCCATGTATCATTAGTGTCACCGCCTGCGGTGCCGCATGTAATAAAAGTGGGCGTTAAACACTACAAAAAAGAATTGCGGGTTTGAAAGGCGCAACAAGCCTACCACCCGACCGCTACGTCCCCAGCCTCTGCCCATCACAGCCGTCATGAGTGGGGTGCGGTACAGGAGGTGGGACGTGGTCAGCAAGCCGGTTCCCCTCCGCCAGTTACGTGGTCTTCGCAACCAGAGATCGCTACTTCTCAAGTAAGTAGGCCCCTCAGGGCCGAGGCTGAGTGCATCCCGGACCAGGTCTCCCAGCGGGGGACAATATACCAGGTGGCCCATCTCATCCGGAATCGGGGTAAGTAGATAAGACCCTTCGTACGTGGGAAACTCCATGCTACGTATTATAATCTCATCATTGTATACACGTACAACTTCTTAGGGCCGTATTATAAAGGAGGTTTAAACTTCCAGTTAGGTTTAAGGTTTTCTTTCATTCCATAAACTCTAATCTTCAGCGTAAACTAAGTTTAACCTTACTGGAGCTCATCTAGTGTTTAACAACAGTTAAATATGGCGGTCCCAGCTGTACTGAGAATACCGGGGAGATATTTGAGGAATCACTATTACGATGAAGTTGAAACACCTCAGGGACCCAAAGCTTTCTGAAATAGACCTATCACTTTCAGAAGCAGAATCACCATGTCTTTTTAAACAGATTCACACTTATGGAAGACAGTTCCAACTTCATTACATCAGATTTGAAACCGTAAAAACCGTAAAACCATAATATATTTGAATGCTAGATTGCTGTTACGGGACACTGGGAGTGAAATTTTGGTCAAAATTGTCAAAAAGTCGAAAATTGTTTTTTTAACTTAAAAGGTTCCTGGAACTCCTGTGCATTTGGATAAGCTAACATTTTTCATATCCCCCACTCCATGTGGTCATTACGGCCCTTTCAAATAGTGATCTTCCCCGTGCACTGTATGTTCCAATATAAAGGCCTGTTTTTCTCAAAACTACATTTCTGCATACTCCAAAGGAAGGTCGCGCCTGAGTTTTGCTTCAAAGTCAATGAAAATTTCAAAAAGTATTAATAAATAGCAGCTAAACGAAACTATGATTCAATATTGATGTTATCATTAACATGAATTCCAAAAACATTTTTTTTGTATAAAAAAACCAATAATTTCTAAGATTAAATTTTCTTTCTTATTAAAGAAATATGTAAAACATAATTAGCGAGCGTATTTGAAATATTTCTTCATACAATTGTTGCACATGTTTTGGAGTACCAGTTCTGGCAATATAAACCATTTCTGAAGAGTCAATAGACGCGAGTCACATTTTGAAAATGTGCCTATTAAATTCATAAAATAATTTATATATCATAAATGATTTATCCAATTTTAATGAAATTTGGTGTACATCCTAATCTTATATAAATACAAACACAGTAAAAAGTTCAGAAAAATCTATCAAGAAATATGGAACTTTGAAATTTAACTCCCAGTGTCCCTTAACATAACAATACATTTTTGAAAATCAAGCGTAAATATGACAGCTAGGAACATAGAATGCAATTAATCCATGCTTCACGTAAACACACGGTCCTACAAGCTTACATACATGAGCATTAATAAAATTGCCTGTCGTCTAGTCTCCTCCCGTATACCTATGAGAATATGTTCTATTTCGGGCATGATTGACCTGAAGTAAATAGGAAAGCGAGTTTTGATGAATACTTCGTAGAACATAGGAAGTTCGAAATGTTCATACATGCTGCATATTGGTTTAGTACGAACAGAATGCGAAGCAAAATGCTTGATGTATCTAAATTGTTAGGAGCTTCGTTACTGCAAAGCTTATTTTTCGTTGTGCATGGTCACGTTAATTTAACGCTAAACTGTTAGGCTTATTTATCATCCACTGTCTTCATTTCAGAACCATAACTTTGTATAAGCTACTATATGCATTTAGTTACATCAACACCATTACCAACATTGCATTTTAGTTACCAACTGCATTTATTTGTGTAAGATTGGTGATCGAACTGGTTGCTCCAAACACACTGTTTTTCGGTGTAAATGGTTGGCTCTCACCTTAATCGTGAAACTTCCCCTCCCCCTTCCCCCTCCCCATACCTCTCCCTCTTCCCTTCCGGTCCCCCTCACCTCCCTTCCCCTACCCAACCTTTCCCCTTCCCACCCCTTCCCCAACCCTTCCCCCTCCGCTTCCCTCTCCCCTTCCCCACACCCTCAGGACTTCATATGCGAACGATAACTAAAACATCTGAAGGACGATCACAGATTGTTTCACCTTGCACTTACAGAGGAAAATGCCAACCGCAACTCCAATAACGTGATATTGTTCGACGAGGTGACATTTTCTGCCACATCTAAGGGGAAGATAATTGTCTATCGTCCAATGGGGTACCGATACGATGCAAAGTACGTGTCTTCGCCGTTTCATCATGGTCGCGTATCTGTATCATGTTGGGGCTGGATATAGAGGGACGGTCTAGGTGTGCTGTGGCAGCTTGACAATTCACTGAACAGCACTCAGTACGCAGTAATACTTGAGAATATTTTGGTTCCCTCTGTAACGATATGTCCTAATGGAATTATTGAATTCATGCAGGATAATCATCCTGTCCACATGTCTCAAAATGCTTCAAATTGGTTCTCAGAGAGGCAGGATAACAGAGTGGCAGACTGGCCTCCCTGTTTACCGGATTTAAACCCTATTGAGAATGTGTGGGCTGACGTGAAAAGGGGGCTATGCTGGGCAAAGAACAAAATATGGCCTCTGGGCAAAAATTCAAGAACCCTGGGACATTGTAGCCTCTCGTCCACATTACTGCAGGCATTTGATTTTGTCTACGCCCCTAAGGTTGAGGGCAGTTATATGTGCCGAGGGTTCATACACCCAATATTAGTTACGTTTGTTTTTTGTTTTTGTTTTAGAAGATACATATATTTTTATTTGTTCAACAGGAGTGTTAGGAGATTAATGTTATTGTGTGCATAGATAAGCCCATAACTTCAAAGTTACATTAGTGTTACATTAAGTTATATTAATGCAATAGTATGTTCTACATATCCTTTCATAAAAATTAACAAACATAAAAAAATGACATGCTAGGCGGTATTTGAACTACAAACTTAACGAGTGTAAACAATGCCTGCTGAACCTCTCGGCTACCGTAACGTGTTTTTGTGTTTTGTTTTCAGTACTCATAAGGTAACCATTGCGCTCCAAGTCGCAGACCATTATACAGTTCTTTCGTTGCATTGTACACACAGCTTTTACAAGATACACGCTTAGAATCTGGAAATGACTCTGTTTTTTTTACTGCTGTACATATAACAAAACTGCTACTGTAAGACAAAACACTTCTGTGTGTGGAAGGAGGTGCCCCAACTTTCAAAAATGTAGACAATCGCTGATATATCCTGTAACAAACCAACTTGAATTACAAACACTTATAGGAGAAATAACTGTAAGTTGTATCTTTTTCTTTCTTGCTGTATGCATTAACCCATCATGATTGGTGTTTCTTTAAGAAGACACGTTCAAGCCAAAAATTCTAAAACAAATTTTTTTATAAATGAATATGAAATAAACATTTTAATACAACCTAATGCCTTTTTCGCTCGGTGCATTTCAACTATCAATTAACATAAGGTATAAATGGGTGGGCCACGCTTACTAATAGGCACGTCTAACTTTAAACCTTGTTTTCTCACAAATCCTTTTTTAGCGTCGTTCCGTACTCAGAATGCTCCAAACGATGTAATTTTTTACCAATTCATTTCAACATATTGAAGACTACCCCTCAAAAGTAAATAACGATGATGATGATGATGGATGATTGATGATGATTGATGCTGATGATGATTGATGGTGATGGTGATGGTGGTGATGATGATGATGACGACGACGACGACGACGATGATGATGATGATGATGATCAGCAGTTACAGTGCGTAAATCCCCCACAAGGCAGCGCTAACTTGTTCAATACTTGCGAACCTGAAAAAGTGTAAGTTAGTACTATTGAACTGTAACATCTATTAGGTATATCATACTTTAAATGTTTTACATCACTAAATCAATCTTCCTTCGTGTATGGACGTGAATTTGAAAAGCAGTATTTTCAAATGTGTATCATCGTGAACGTATATTATTGTGTAGCTTTAATTATTTCATCTTTGTTATTAATAAAGCCAACCGCCTTGCAAGGAAATTTGTTGCCAACTTAATGAGAGAATGTACTTAATACAAGAGGAATACAGCACAAACTGCCCGACACAGAAATGGCCGAAATCGTTACGTGGCAGTGCGTAGGGGTTGAAAGTACTGAGTGTCGGTTCAAACATCACCTCCTGCATGCTTTTTTTCTGAAATGGAAAATTAACGAGAGATTTTAGTTCTGCAGAGCTTTTATCAGGAATGCAGAATCAGGATAAAGGCACACGGCAACATTGTGTAGTCCTCGGAATGAGCGAAATTACAACGCTGCCATGTCCAAAGTTTGCTTCAGGTTGAGATAATCTACAACTGAATTGCATTCTGTTTAATACATCATGAACTACTTTAATCATTAGCATCAAGTTCTTTTAACTATCCATTTTTGTGATCAGTGATATCCCATTTTCTTTCGTATGGTACGTAATACACTAAATTTATTTTCCTTCGATGTTTTGAGTGTTATTCTCGCACATTATGATCTTGTATCGTATTACGGCATAAAAAGTATAAAATAATGTAATCATTCCGAGGGATTTAACCTTCTAAATAATTATTTAATTTTATTGTGCCTGAAACATTTTAGTTTTCGTGCACTTTTTAACATGAACAAGATATAGCGTTTTCTTATGATCCATTATAAGCTAACGAAGCATTGACGGTACACGACGGAAGTAAATTATTTAATATGGTAGTAACCGTTGACATTTATAGGAAATGCCTTTGAATGTGGGTTATTTAATGGAAAATATTGGATATTAATTTGTGGAAGAATGATTAACAGTTGAAGTAGGCGTATTCGCTGTGTTGTCTACAGCACTTGTAATCAGTATCTTCCAAGGCTTTCAGTTTTAAAATTTCAATCTTATTGCAGCAATATAATATTGTATAATAGTATATTTGGCACATGTTATATAGAATAAACAGCTGTGACAAACATCGACCCTGTTTCATCACAATTTCATACTGATTAGGGGAGTTTCTCAAATCGTAGTCATCAGTGACTTTCTCAGGATGGTCATAACTTGAATTAAGACAGGATTTATGCAAGTTTGCAGATGTTCTCATTGTTAGGTTGAATCGTTACCTAAATGCTGCATACCACCTTTTTCCTGCAAATTTTTACCTTTCTGTTGCTCCACATTTTCTCCCCAATTCATGTGCCAGTTTTCTTATGTGGAGAACAATTTGACCAAATCCGATCTTAGGATTTTAATAACATATGATGCCAGCTGCTACTTAATCTCCGAAGGAAGAGCGAAGGGCCTGTCCACTTTTCCTAGCTCAAATTTATGAAGTTTGTTTGAGTTGAAGTCGAAGTGCTCGGTAACTTTTGTTACATTTTTTAGGGTGATCCAAGGAATTGCACAAAACAGTGAAGCTTTATAGATGCTTACAGACAGTTCAAGCATTCTTCCATCATATGACTTGTGGACATTCTTACGTTTTTTCTCCTTCCTTCGTTTTTCCATATTGTAAATGGAACTAAACCAACAATTAAAAATATTGGCATTACTCTATTGTGTATCATACTGGTACAGTTTTCTCCAAAGATACATTTTAAAAAGCTACAACTGTATTTGGACAGGCTATGATTTAATTGCAGAATATTTCATGGAATTTTAACACCATTATTACTAGTCAGAATAACATATTTCATTGCATAAATATTTGAAATAGTTTATATGATTGCGTAACACAATTTTCAACATCCGTGTTAGCTAATCACACCCTGTATCGCATTTGATTTTGGCAACTCTTGTGTAAGCAAGCGGCAGTTTTGAAGAAAACACGAAAATAAAACATGAAATGGGAAAGCCTGTTTCAGCTCCATGTGTGCACAAGAGAACTACAGTAACAACATGCATTGATTCCTTAAAGGTTTATCCTATTATCTGTTGAATACTTCAGAGCTTGAAACTCATGAAGCATAGTGCTGTGATATGTGGAAGAACTTCATATTACGGTATTAGGCATATCACGGAATTTCGCATCTTTACCCTAAATAATGATTTTCCTGTTAAGATAGAAAGGAAAGGGGGGAATTATGCGGTATGAGGGATTCGATCCAAGTTCACGGAGCCACTCTGGGTACGCGGTAACGCGTTTTAACGCTCTCGGCTAACACTGAGTAGAAGAATTGAGTGTGGATTATTAAGCTTACTTTGGTAAACAAAGAGCTCAACACTAATATCATTTTTCACTTCTGGTCCACTATTTAATCAGAACTCTATAGTAACATATTTGCTGCAGACATAGTGACCCTGGATTTGCAGTATTTCACTTTAATTTAGAGTGATTGCTGAAATATCGCTTTTTAAAGTTGTGAGGTGACTTTAGGATTTAATTATAATTGGGTACCTTTACAAACTTCTAAATATTTCTCTGTCCCAGTCAAAGTAACAAATTTTTGTCGGTAGCTTTGTTCCAGAACGGTTTTACATGGGGGAAATCAATAAATGTGTTAGTTAGACAAAGTGACCTCAGAAAGTGAGGTGACTAACCTACCATGCTTTATTTTTATGAATTGTTCTGAAAATCAGATGAAACTCTGCGTGTATCTTCTAAGAAACACTTTTACGATTATATATACAAAGCATGAAAGTTCTATTAATAAAATATATGAAGAAACTTCTAAGTTGTATGAAAAACCGAGCCAAAGTCACCTCAGTTTACAATACGTAAAGATCACAACAAAAGTAAAACACACTCTCTCACAATATCGACGACTAATATCACCAATTGCTTATAACAAAATTAGAATTTCTAGAACACATAAATATGTGCTGCAAGTTTAAATACGTTCAACAATGTGGATTAGATTAGATGAGATTGCGTTCAGCGAGTTCACAAGCAGCAATAGAGACCCGTGAACATTGAATATCTCAATGGAAATGTACAGTATAGCACAAAAGAACATGATATACAGGCACAAAAACACAGCAGAGATAATTGAGAAACACACACAAATCATCCCTCCAGGTATAAGATTAACATAATGTACATTTACAAATATAAATTAAACCTTCCCTAGGTTTTTCCTGTGACATCTCATTATTTAATTATATAGTTAGCAATGAATGGCATCTTTTACCAGTTCATCAATAAACATAAATTTAAATAGCTTTCGAGGGACATCAAATGTAATTGACAATGCTTTGTCACTAAAGCAGCTGGAAACTACGTAGAAATCTACATTAGCATTAACAGGATAACTTGACATTCAGGTGATCTTGTACAGAATAAAATGATGTTGAGCATGGGTATTCTTTAGCAGTAATTTTAAAAGAATTGAAATTGTCAACTTTTTCCTTAATATCATTAGGAAAAGCATTAAACATTTTATGCTTTCATAGTGTATGTACCTACACCTTTCTGGAAGCAGGAAAGTTGTGTACTGGAATGCTGGATGTTGCCTTTTTGTCTAGTGTTTATCTCATGAATTTCATCGTTTGTTACATATATGGATCGATTGCAACAAAATAATTGTAGGATCAAGAATATATACATGTAGGGTAAGATTAATATATTCAGTCTTCTAAACAGTTCTCTGCATGAGTATCTGCTTTGGGTGTTGGACGTAATTCTTATAACCCATACATTACATCCATGTAACACTTGACACTAATGGGTCCTAAGACTGGATCCATGTTATAGGTTTTATTTCATTATGAATTTTCAGAAACCTGTAGCAAAACGTTTATAAAATTGGCAAGAGAATTGGTTTATCTCGAGTAGAAGGGACAAAGTTTTCAAGAAGCATTTCATTTCCAAATAAGTTGTATTGCTGAAATAGCATTTCCTCTGAGCGCAGCATTCGTCTATCTATGCGCATACGTATACGTATACGTATCTATGCGTATACTATAGAGTCAGCGATAAAAACAAATCCAAGTCACATAGTGGTTAACAGATTGCACAAATTAAAAACTAGTACCAGGTTTTGGTGATTCACCTGGTAAACTACATAGGTCTGGGACGTTTGCTTTTCAAATTTTTTTTTCTCAATAAAATTATTACATTTCGTTTATCACCAGGGTTCACCACATGAAACTGGACATGAACTGGACCACCTTTACAAATCCATCGATTTGGATATGTGACGTTGAGGTGATTCCGTATATTTACATCAAAGTATGCTGGAGCTCATGTCGGCCATTTCCGTAGCTGTGTACTGGTATGTGTCACACTGCTGTTAAAAAACGGTACTGTACTGGAAACTACACAAGTAGGATGCGGACTAAGGACTCTATTGAGGAATATAGCGCAGCGCAGGAATGTTATTACTTTCATCTGCAGTACACAGATTGCTAAGGGTTGCATATCTTCCTTATCAAGATACCGAAACGAATCTTAACAAATTGTCACAACCGCTCGTTCTCAAACTTCGCCCTTCTTCAAGCGTCCAAAAGGTGTATTTCCGGACAAGAGTTTCTTATTGAAAACGGATCAGTTTGGCATTCCGCACAACATACTAAGCGTTGTCGTTTCTTATTTCGTCCACAGGTTACTTTTTGGGCGATTTTTCTTTTCATACCTACGTGACTGTAAGCAATCGAAGCGGCAGAAACAAGAGAAGATTCAGGAACATTCTCGAGACTTCTAACTGAGTCATTTGTGGTGCGCGTGTGTGCAGAAGGCGAGAAAGGTCTGTGTGACGTCATCCCTAGTATATAAGGAGACCAGAGGAGTGAGTTTTCGAGGTGAGTTACGGACATAAGTCGGTTAGTGTGTTAGTGAGTGTGAGACAGCTGTGTGTGTCGTCATAAGAAGATTCAACGAGCGTCGCGAGTGATTGTAACATTCTAATTAGGGTATAAGAGATCTAGGAAGGGAAGAAAGACACCGAAAGGACTGAGCAAGGTTACGAGAAGAACAGTTCTGAGCTGTCATAGCCCAAAAGACGAGACTGTTTTAACGAGGAGAAGAGAACTGTGTATATGTGATAACATTTTAGAAGACAATAAGCCAATCAAACTGTGACCGAACCTGATTTTGTCATTTTGTTACAATGCGGTTTTCTGTCATTTGACTTATGTCTAAAAATGGCACCGTATGCAAATAAATAACATATTTTAGTATCCGTTTATTTATATGGTATAGAAATCGGCATTAACCTTCCTTCAGCATATTGTTCAAATTGAAACTGAAACACTTGGCTATTAATAATTTAGGAAATAGCTGTAAAGTAAGCTTTTCAAAGTTAGCAAATAGGTATGCAATTTTAATAAAACAGGAGGCTTATTATGGTTAATAAAGTTGAGCGTAAGGGGACTAGTAATTTAAAGAGTATTAAAACATTGATTTAGAAGCCTGGAGTTACCTGACAGTGATTTATCAGATGTGTGTTTGAATTTGCAAAAACTCGCAAGCAGACAAATATATGGCTCGGAAAAGTCAAAGATCTGTTAATGATAAATAGGCCATGGGATGCCTATGTGGGCCCCAGGATACCAATTAGTAAGGGGGAGTTTGGAAAATAATAAGAGATAGGGTAGAAGTACTGGATATACACTCAAATAAGAGACAAAAACCCACTTAGCTTTTACAAAGAATGGAAGAATGAATTAGGGACAGTTATTTCTCAAGGTTTGTTAAAAAACAAAAGAGAAGGGATTGCTAGGTTTCGATTGGGAATATGGAAATGGAAAAATGAAAGGAAGAATGTGGGGGAGGGAATATGTCCAATATGTAATGGTAGAAGAAATGAGATTAATTTATGATTAGAATGTTCAGGTACAGATAATTGCAGGAAGAGGTTGATTTGTACAAGGTGTTAAATAGAAATAAAGAGTTAACACTGAGAACAAATTTTTAAAGACAGGTTGGAACTAAGAAGTGTTGGAAAATTTTTATGGAATGTAAGAAACAAATGGAAGTGGTTAGTGAACACAACAATTTGAAGGGTGAAACATTTGGACATTTTGTAATATTTATGGTTTTGTGTATTGCCTGATGAATGGCTAGAAATGAAAACTTATACAATTACAATCACAGAAGTACATGTCAGTAGTGATGAGGACTTTACAACAACCTTGAAGAGGCATTAAATGAAAAGGATCACAGAAGAACTTTATAATTAGTGATTTAAATAGTATACCTAGTGGGAGGCGTAACCATGAGGAAGAGCAAGTACGTATGTAAATTAGCATATCACTTATAGTAATAAAACTACTGGCTTCCAGTACCTAAGGCAGTTGCATTGCGTTGTTTAAAAAAAAAAAAAAAAAAAAAATAAAGGTTAATTGCTGAGAAGCCTTTATACTAGCGATTATCTTAGATAACTTCATAATCACTTGAACATCTTTGTTGTAACTACTAATGTAAGTTTATTACAAAGTATTTGTAACTGTTTTTCTTTTTTGGGGTTACAGGGCTTCACTATTCAAATAAGTAGAAACAAGTGCTTCTCTTAAAGGTTTTCATAAGTTCGATCACGTACGATTAATGTTATATAACGAATTTTTTTTACCTCTGTAGCTGTTACGGAGCACGGCTTTACATTTGATAGCAAGTACAAAAACCAATAAGGTGATTCTCTCAGACTATGTTTCAGTGATATTGACCTACATGTTATCCCGGCGTGCATTTAAGCGGACGCATAGTATCCGCTGTACTGCCAATTTTCAGTTTACGGGCTCGTTCATACAATATATGTAATTCGAGTGCGCCCTTTTCTGTTGCTTGCTCATGAAACAAAAATTGCCCAAAGGATTTTACAGTCCCTGAGCGCAGTTTAGTTAAGCAAGTATACCAGGCATTTGCCTCTACGTAACAGTGGCTGGGAAATGTAAACGAATGACGTACGTCAAAAAGAAAGAAAGGGAGGGAAGGAAAGAGCGAGGGAGGGAAGCAAGGAGGGAGAAAGATGTGAGGGAGGAAAGGAGGGAGGGAGGGTGGGAAGGAGCGAGGTAAGTAGGGAGGGAAGGAGGGTGGGAAGAAGGGAGGGAAGGAGGGAGGAAAGAAGGGTGGGAAGGCAGGAGGGAAGGCAGGAGGGAGGGACGCAAGAAAGGCGGGAAGGAGTTATGTGAGGAGGGAAGCAGAGAAGGAAGAAAGGGGCAAGGAGGGAGCTAATAAGGAATGAGGGTGGAAAAGGGGGAGGGAGCGAAGGAGGGAAGGAGGAAACGAGGGAGGGAAGGAGGCTGGTAGGAAGGAATGAGGAAGGGAAGGAAGGAGTAAAATGAGATTTTCGCACCCTCGACAGACCCACAGGTAGTTCCGTTTATTACCATCTCTGCCACGTACATACATAGTAGATGGAGAAGGCAATGCATTCCAACCAAAAATTCTACACCGAGGTTTCACTGGGAATACTGGTGTTGTCCTCTGAGTCAAACAATTAGGAAAAGTTCCGTGTGTGTCCAGGTGTCCATGTGTGTGTGTGTGTGTGTGTGTGTGTGTGTGTGTGTGTGTGTGTGTGTGTGTGTGTGTGTGTGTGTGTGTGTGTGTGTGTGTGTGTGTGTGTGTGTGTGTGTGTGTGTGTGTGTGTGTGTGTGTGTGTGTGTGTGTGAAACGCATAGGTAACTCAAAGTCGAAAAGTCGATTAAATACTAAACAAGTTGTTTAAGGCAAGTCTAGATTGAACATTGCAACTTCTTTAATAATCAACCTATCACTATGAAAATTTAACCACATAATTGGAATATCAGTCTAAACTTGTATGCAGATTTTCATGTTCCTACACCTAACATTTCATTATAAATTATTTTGCATGAAAATATTCTAAAAATTACTCGCTATATAACATGTTCCACGCAACAAAAAGTTTGAGAGTTTTAGTTGAATTTCTATTTTTGACTAGCACAGAGCACTATTAAAATACTGCATTCTTGTGTTTAGGAATATGCTTTTACCATTTGTTCTAAAATTTTTTTTTTGGATGTTACCACACACCTTTTTGAAAATAGTAACTTTTTCATACTTTAACACTATATGATTTACAAAACATAAGCATTTATAAGTAAAGGGGAATGTGAAGTTGTTTATTTGCATATTGTGGATCTACCCTGTAAATTTCACTAAGCTAAATGCAAAGCTTTGATGTGAGGGACATTTTGTATGCTGAAAAATGTTAGAAAAAGGTTTCTCACAAAATGAGTTTTAAAGTAATGGTTGTTCAAGCGTTATATTTCTAACCTTTGCAGGGAACTAAAATTCTCCTCCTGGATACATGTCACCCTCTTTCTGCTATTTCTTCTGCGATGCAGCAAGTTTACCATATTTCAGCATCCTGAGAGAATACTTTTTGTCACAATGACCAGAAGTGGCACTCCGCTGAAGTCGACAACAATCTCTCCACTCACTGGTTTTTATCCATAATTCATTAATTCCTTTGCGTGCTGTGTTTTCCCTGTTGTGCATCTCTCCAGCAACTCATCAGAAGCTAAATGAACGTACAATAGCAGCACTTTCTTGATAGCCTTTTTTGAAAGGACTGTCTTTATATGTGTGTTGTCTTGCTTCGATGGCTGTTCTCCTTTGGCAGTGACACCATTAATACACATGTCCCAGTGTCAAAGTGTTTCATTTAGCTAAGTGAAACTTGCAGGTTAGGTTCATAATATGTAAATAACTAACTTCACATTCCCCTTTTCTTATAAATACTCATGTTTCCACAGGATTATTTAAGTAAAACAGTTTTATTTTCGAAATTTTTGAGGTAACATACGGGAAAAAATTAGAATAAACAGTAAAGGAGTACTCTCAAAATTAAGAATTTTGGTGTTTTTATAATACAGTGCACAAGTCAAAAACACAGGTTCACCTTAAAAGATTTAAACCTTTTGTCATATAGGACATTTTAAATATCGAGTAGCTTTTACAATATTATTACATATTGTATATTATTAATAACTAATGAATTATTTGGTATACCAGCATGAAAATCTGTAAGTTAGTTTAGACTAGTTATTGCGTGGTTAAATTTTCAGAGATAGGTTGATTATTAATGAAATTGGAATCTGCAGTGTAGCCTTACAGGGCATTTAAAGGTAAACGATCACCTGTACATGTCTCTTTAAATGGTCATAATCGACCTAAAGTGGTAAAAATGTTATGAATTTCTATACACCCTAAGCTACCAAAAAATTCCAAAAATAGATAGTTCGAAGATTATAAGCATTCTGAGCGAATTTCTGCGTGGTCTTGCCTTAAGATCGGCAGCTTATAAGGATCTGAATAAGGATCTTAAAGTAAATTCCCCAACCCAAGCTGTTCTTTACATGGATACATTTTCAAGAAACTTGATTTTCTCAAAAATGGCTATAAGGAATTTGAGCAAAATACCTTATGTTTAACAAATCTTTATGAAAAATGAAAGTATATCTTGAATTTTGTAGGAAAACCCTCTGAAGTCCTCTTCATCCCGGATGACTTTTGCAAAACTGGTAAACCGTAAGAGGTAGACAGTGTATTACTACACAAAAACTGTAGATGTCGTTAAAGACACAATTTTTATCACAACTTTTTTTGAGTGAACAATTTCCGAGATATTCCTTGTTATTTGTTAGAATTGTCAAATACTTGCTCTTTTAAAGCAGGAATACGTTATTCGTTTCCTTTTTCTTAATTTCTTGACCATGCAAAGAAAATGGGATTTGAAAAACATAACATAGCAACCAGCTTTTAAAGTATTTGATTATCACTTACCGCTTAAAGTCTATTGTATTCCCATATTCCCCCTGCAGAGCTTAATTTCGCCCTGTTGACATTACATTCTAACCACATTCACTCAACTTAAGGTACAAATGCACTACAGCATTGTCCACGCAATGTTTGCGCGACAGTTATTGAAATAATAAACCATTAATATGCATTCGTCTAGAATCTACATGGCTGCACGAATTATTTTTATCGGCCAAACGGTTCTTTATTGACAATAATTGTATTGAACATATCTGTTACACTCAGTACCTTCCGCCTGGTGTAATCTCTCACGTCCTACCCCAGAGTGGCGCTTTGCGAATTTATATGAAAATAATGGATGAAGTGTTTTCAGGCACAGAATGTTTGAAGACCTCATTGGCAAATATTTCGGAATGAGTAGATCGTAGAAGGAGAATAATATGGCCAGGAAAATATCTTCCTTTACTCATCCTTAGGTAGATATGCATCTTAAGACATTGCACCTGTGAAAAGCCTCAAAATCCACAATTTTCATTTGAGCAACCTGAAATGTTTTTCACAATATGGTAATGAAATCGAATGACCACATACAACATTTTAATCAGACATCTGCATTTATTTCAGGAGCATCTATATCTTTGTTCCGGATTTACTTAAATTTAATCGTGTTAAATAAAAATGTTGAACGCATGAAACAGCTTTTTACATTCTACCAAGGATTTTATTTCGTATTTATTAGGAAACCTACATTGGAGTTTTGATTTTTAAATTGAAGTGAAACTGTGCTAGAAAAGAAAGCAAAAGAAAAAAAAAAAAAAAAAAGAAAAAAAAAGAAAAAAAAACGAAAAAAAAAAAAAACAACGAAAAGATAAGCCTTTTGCATTACGGCATTTTTTGGATTTTATGAATATCAGACTATTAAAATATTTAATGAATATAACGCAGTTATAAAATTTCAAAAGTGACCATTGCCGTCTCTTAAGTAAACATTAATGAAGTTTTACTGAAAATCAGAATTTTAAAGGCTAGAATCCCGGCTGTGGCATTCAATTTTTCTGTCTGGTTCTACCCTTTCCAATCCTACACACGGCTATTGTTGGAAAAACGCTTCATTACATTGAAACTCAGAAGTTAATCGGTGAAAGAGGGGTATTTTAACTAGTGGGTGGAAACTGGAGAGCTGTACATTTAAAATTGGAATGTGCGCTACAGCACTGTATTCAGGAATGCTTTAAAGGCCACAAAAAGTGACAAATGTTGCCAGTATTAGTAACTAAAATGTGTCAGGTATATCTAAATACACTAAAAAGCATAAGGCTATAATTTTTAATTTTTCCAGTAATTCATATCATTTCACTTATGAAACGCCCTAAACGTCGAACCTCCTGTTATTTCTTTTATTTTAAAAATTAAACTACATCTGCCTAAGCTGTGATATTTGAGTATAAAAGCTGCTGTGTGCGTCATTGTGTTCAACACCCACTTGTACATCTTTCGGGCAGGGCAGGGCAGGGTGATTTTGGATGTGTTGATACAGCATTTAGCCGAGCTTCTTGTCCACTGGTGAGGCGCACACAACACTCTTAATACGTCCTCTAAGCAATCCCAGGGACCTTAAATAGAATGATCGAGCTGAGCAACCGTGAAATCCCTCTCTTCCTATTCAATATTTCCCAAACTCGATAGCTCCACGCGCCCACACATGAGTGCTGAAGTGTAGTGGGTTCCCACGTGTTGGAAGCATATTGCTGTGCAGACCAAACCTTACTTCAAGAATCAGTTCCGCAAATATGTAGGTACTGATACATTTGGCGTGCTGACACTGTTACACATCTTGGCAGATGACAGCACATCCCTTAAATGACTGCCAGTGTGTACAAGGAAAATTTACTGTCGTTATATTATAAAGTTAAAAATTAGCCGATCTGACTTTAAGGTATCAATTCCTTAAGTATGTTTCATAGAATACATGTCCATTAACATAAAACACCTCCCCTAATTGAACTATAACTGTCCAAAGTTAAATGTGTCCGGTATTTGTGTATGAAATAAATATGTTAGCGCATCTTCACTTGATTCGTTTCAGCGGTGATAAGTTCTGTAAGGTTACATATTTTCTCTTATTGTTACAAGCGTAGAGTGATTACCGGCACGATTGGCCAATATCGTTAAAGCACTACTCGTGAGAAGGAGGCTAGTGGTTCAGATTCAGCCGGGACAGTTCTCCCTGGCTGAGGACTTTTCCAGGTTTTCCTCAGTTCTCACAACTGGTAAATGTCGGAGACATACCTTAAATTCATGGCTAGAACAAATTTTGTTGCCAATAACCTTTGTCCAACGCCTGTGATATCGTATATAAGCTTGAGAAGGTCTACAAGGAGCTAAAGCACAATCAGGGCAATATATGGAGTCGAACACCCGGCCCCCTACGTGAACAGGAACGGTAGTCGGGTTGTCAATACACCGCTTATGGGCAGCAACTACAAAGGAGAAGACTACTGGAAACTTCGGTAGGACTGCCAGCGATCTAACACACCAGCTACTAGCTCTCCAGGTTAGTACCGGAGGACACTGAGGCGTCTCACCATCTCGCCCGGACGCGACAAGGCGCCCAGACGTACCCAACCTCCCGAGAGTATCGAGAACCACTGCCCCGTCGAGACCAACCCAATCAAACACCTCCCTATAGGAAGGAATTCAGATATTTGGCTCGACGTACTTCTAGTAATGTCATAAGTACCTGCACGACGGCAGCTTAAGGGTTCCGGTTTAGCACATAGTTACTATATAGTCGGATAAAGTAAGTTTACTCTATAGCCGTGTGTAGTAGGAATGGACGTTAAACACTACAAAAAGTGTATAGTAGAACTATAATGAAGGGCATTGAGAGACTGACAGGTCCTACTTTGAGAATGGATGTTTCAATCTAGCTTAAGCTATTTATCAGCAGTAACAGGCTAAAGCATTAAAATATTTGAATGGACACATCCGTGTATTCTGTGTGGTTTAGTTTTTCATATATTAATCTGAGAATGAATGAAGAGTAATTATTAATTTTATTATTACCGTTGTTGTTAACTCCTTCGCACTGCCAGTGGGTTGACTTATTGGGAAGCTGAATCAAAGTTGCCTTAGCCGGGACTCGAAAAAGGAATTTGGGCTTACTGTGACAAAGCTGTGCTCTAGGCTAGTTTCAGTGATACTTCATATTGCACACTAACCCCAGCATTACCAAGCCTTATTCCATAACTTACATTACCAAGTTACTTTGTGACCACCGCTAGTAAGAAAATCTCTGAGTAATTTTTAAAAGAAATTTATTTTAAAATTGGGTATTATATCTTCTCATGTTTATAAAGATAATATTTAGCACTGTTAAAATATTTCTGTTTACTTTTTTATGTGAATTACATTGGAAATTATGTCAATCCTTATTACAGAACTTAAACTAACAATGGATGTGACCATCGCTGGTAACAAAGTGCCTCAGCAATTTTTAATACGAACTTATTTTAAAATACTGTATTTTATCTTGTCATGTTTTTAAAGGAAATATTTAACTCACTATTCCGTTTTTACTTTTTTACACGAATCACATATCGACGGGGCAGTACTTTGCGACTACCTTGATATATCATTATTCTTCAAAAAGACCAACAATGAAAACTTTGAAACAACCACGCAATTCAGTGTGATTGTAAATACTTATGAAAAGCTGACTCAGATTACAAAAATTCACTGTCACGACCCGTACTCGAAGTTTGATTACGTAAAAGAGCAATTATTACAGATTGTTTTTGTTGACTTTTTTGCAACTACTGTTCAGGATCTTGGGATTGCCGTTGCAAATTCATGATCTAATATATAATTCGTGGTTACTGTTTAAAATCTTTATTCAACCCTGCTTTGTGGATCACAATACATTTGAAGCATACAAACACATGTCTTTCCTCAAATTTCGAGTTTTTTCTACAAAATGGGAGAAAAAAATAGTCGTTCTCAGAGCAAAGTAAACCTTTTAAAAGCCATATAGTGAATCTCAAAAATTGAAGCTAACTTCTGTGTAGCAAGCTCAGGGAATATCTTAAAGTAGTTTCATGCACTTATATAAGCATTTATGGTACAATTGAGGAACCTGTCTACTTCGAGAAAATGCATCCATAACTTTGGATAGGTATATAATATATTGAATTTATTATATAATCTGATATACTTCCACAAAAAAAAAAAAAAAAAAATGCTCCGCCCTGCAAACTGTAATTCACTTGAAGCATTTCTTATTAGATTTCTGTTTTAAGACCTGCAATTAAAAGGCCCAGTAAATTTGCTCCTTCGTTTTGTGTTACCACATTAACTAACTTTTCTGGCTGCTGCAACAGTTCTCTCTCTCTCTCTCTCTCTCTCTCTCTCTCTCTCTCTCTCTCTCTCCTTCACAGATTACATTACTTCGCGATATAACTGTGCCCTTCACCTGATAGTTTTAAATTCGCTTCTGATGTCTTCCATAGATTTGTTATTTATGTTCTTTGAGAGATGGAAATTATTTACATTAAGTACATTCCTGGAAAATTGTGTTTTACATAAGTATATGTAGGCGAAAAAAAGCGGGAGAAAACAAACAAGTAAACAAAAAGCAAATCAATCAGAATTATAGGAATTTGCATCATTACAATTGTGTCCTGTTGCTTAAAAGATTTGCGAATTCTTACACATGAAAGCGCAGAAAAAGGGAAATTATTTTCAAAATTTTAAGACTTTTACCTAAAATGTGGGCCCTTGAAAATGGCTGTTAGAACTAAACTTTTCTCCCAACCTCTTTAAAGAGAACTTCGTCTATACAAATACATTATATGAGTGAAAGTTAATATCTGAGTCCTATGTTATTTTTTATCGTTCGGTGTGCCCCTATATTAAAGATAGATGTGTTAAATTGACTTATACTCACATATTATACCACAATTATTTTGCGCTTAATCTGTATTGCATTTCTCTCTATTTGGTTAGCTTTTAGGACATGTAACATCTCATAACCGCCCAGGCCTTCAACACGTTAAATATAACACAGTAAATTGGCTGGCAACTTTCGAGGAGAGATAACACAAAACTCCGGTGCACATCCTATTCTTTTTTTTCGCTCCATATGTATATAAAATCTGATGAAGTTATGTCAACTGTAAGCAGAACTATAGAGGTGTAGGTGTAGTTTTGGTTAATCACTGCCCTAGGTCGTGTCTCTTATATATTGAACTTTGTTCATTGAATTAGATGATTGTCTAGATGAAAAAATACAATAAAACTACAGAGTTAGGTATATATTTTGTACTACTCAATAGTTACAGGTCTGTTTTTCCTTTTTTAATGAAATGTAGTCAACTTGATTCCAAGTTTGCCAAAAATGTATCTTAGATGACTAATTTAGACATTCTTTCCTTCAATATTATCCTTGAAGATTCGAAATCATATCAGTAAATATCCAATACTAGAAATTTGTTCTATAACATGAACCTTTGTTTGCGAGCGTAGGTTGGGAAAATGATGTTTCACCAAGAGAAGTTACTAATGGGATGGTGTTACTGGAGGAAAAGCTATATTCATAGTTAAAATAAAAGCAGACAGACATTCGTCTAAAATTTTGATTAGCTTACAGATCCTTATAAACTATTTTCAAAATCAGATCTTACCATAAATATGCACTCGGGTCTAGGAATCTTCACGCCTTTGTACCTACTTGGCAGATCTATATGACAGAAATGATGTTTGTGAAAGTACATATAGAAACTGAGTTTATTGTGTAACTGGCATAATACAAACTGGTATCCAAAATAAAAGCCGGAAACTGGGGAAAAAAATAGGCACAGATGATTTAGGGAGATACAGCTAATCCAAGAGCACACAGATAATCATGAGAGAGGAGGAAGTTAACCCTAGGGGGTGGGGTGCTTGGTATAAATCAACCCACTGTAACTTTTTAAATTCTGTCTTTTAAGTTTTGGATTAAAGGCATGAGTTAATAGTTATTGCCAATCATTGCTTCCACTACTGAATTGCTGAATTCTTTCAAAGTTTTAATTGTTAGTCTTTTTAAGAAACAATGAAATGTCAAGGTGATCATAAAATACTGCCCCGTCTGTATAACGTGATTCATGTAAAAAAGTAAAACAGGAATAGTTAAACAATGTCAAATATTACCTTTACAAACATGACAAGTTATAATACCCAATTTTAAAATAAATTTCCTTTAGAAATTGCTCAGACAGTTTTTTGCCAGAGGTGGTCACAAAGTACCCCCTCCCCGTTGGTAGTATGTCTTAGAATAAGGCTTGACGTTGTTAGGGTTAAACTTAATCACAAATGATGACCACTCTGAAGGGTTAATACGTTATAAGTAGTGCAAGGGTCAAATGTCCGTGTTACAAACTGGGATGTAATTTATGCAGTTGCAATGATAATTGCAATCATACTGTTCTTTCACTGTGAACATCGTGTAAATTGTATCCTTTCATATCGCGGTAGAAAATATGGAGGTTTCAAAAGAAATATTAGTTGCATTTCGCTTTCCTTAGGTGCAGCTCTATACCGGTATGGTATAGAGGTATATAGGTATATAGGTAGAAAAGTTTGAAGTCTACTTGAGTCGCTGTTGCAGTGAAAGCGTGTTCACCCTACCAGCCTGGTTACCTCGCCTGCCCCCTCCCCGGTGTACCCGCAGAGCGCAAGTCTCGTACCGCGCTTGGGGATATAAACGTGTGGATGCGCGAGATTGTCGGCCACACTCACAGCCTGCCTTCCAGGACCCGCACATCCCGCCCGCCCGCTCGCTCGCCGCTCGCCCGCCCGCTACCACCCGCAACCCGTTTCTCTCATCTTTCCAGGAACCAAATGGATTGACGTTTTACCACAGCCTCAGACAGCTTGACGCCTGTTGGTAGATCAGTGGCGCCCTTCCCTACAGCTTCTTGCTTATCTACTAATACAAAAACAGGCAGTGCACCTACCATCATTATAATCTGGTAAGTGGTTCAATTTCTAAATAATGCACTTAATGTATCCTATGACATGCTAAGTCGATGCAATTAATCACACATCCAAAATGTTGAATATAATATGGTAGTTACTGTTGAAACCTTATGTCCCTTAAAACTGTAAACACATTCACTGTTATCTTCCTAACTAGGCTTCTTGGCTCCCAGCACTAGTATTTACGATTGAAGAATGAACATTTTTGAAATACTCACTGAAGTTAGACGATTTTACTCATTCTTTCACCTGAGAATAGGACATTCTATCTATTCTATTCTATGAAAGTTTCTCGATATCTACCAGTATCTGCTTTTGATCACAAACAGTAAGTTTTAGAAGAAATCCACCCCACAAAGACTTATCTGTGAACAGGCATACCTACACACGAAATATGCAGTATTCTTGCACTTAACACAAAGCAATTTGTTACTGATATATTTGCCAACGTGGTGTAAACAATTTTCAAAATTATTTTCGTTTACTGGGAAAGTGCATTCCATCTATATATTTGCACCCATCACCCCCTTGATGCCAGTAAAAGTAAGCTTCTTAGGTTAATGAACAAACGGGCATTATTGAATTTCGTGCTGTATAGCATATGCTTTATTTTATCCATGCGTGTAAAATGTGGCCTATGGGACAAAGAACCCCTCATACAGCTACCGGTAATCGAACCTCGGACAGTCCTGTATATATTTTGTCACCATATAGAACGTTACAGCAGTAAGTGATTGTAAAGCTCCTAAACATGAAGCAGAACAAACTTACATTGTTTCAAAACAAGCAATGTTCCGAGTCGACATGTTTTGCAGTTGACAATATTTCATTATGGTTATTGCTTTGTTGCATGCTGTTAATAGTGGCAGCGGCAGTTCCGCTTACGTTCTCTCATTAGGAGCGCAGATGCATAATTCACTTCTTCATTTTCCTATTTTTATCTGTTTGGTCGTCACTGTTATACATTTTCTGTGTTAAAATCAATTCTGAATCTCTGCTTCTCCTCAGTAACAAATTTATAACACAGTTCTTACTAGATAATTACATAATGTTCCATAAACATAAGAAAGCAGGCAATGCAATGAAACAGTTATCAGATGGAACCTTAACGACACGATATGTGGGAACTTTGTACCTACTACAGCTCTTTATACATTATTACTTTGTCCTTGGTATTTATGTAGCGTGGTATATCAATGGACACCTCTGCTTATACTGCTCACCAAACTTAGACGGCCTCGGCCACAGTGAAAACGGGCATCTGTCTCGCTGCAAGTACGCGCAAGAAAGGTTCAAATAGTTTTAATACGATGCAGTAAGATAATATACCCTTCCACTGGAGCCAAGGCCCTCTATATTTGATGAGCAGTATATCTCCAATTGAGCATCGTTTTTACAAAACTCAAACGTCATTTTAAAAGTTTAGCAGAAAAATCTCATTTTGTTTATTCTGAGTCTTCTGATTCCACAATTCTTCAAAAACTACTTATACTGCTTCTTTTTTTAGATACGCACTAATTTATGAAAAGTGAAACTTTTTTGTTGTATTTATTTGGAAAAGTATGACGAAGATCAAGATTTTTTACAAAACTTTACCAATCAATTTATCTTAAAAATGATAATTAATTTTCATTCACCCCTGGGAAGAACATTAATATGTTTTATGTTTAAAAATAACAATTCTTAGATACTATTCAATTAAAGGAGTTAATTAAGCACATTGAAACCCTGATTTGTTGAAATTTTGTTACATATATAAATTGAAATATAAAATATAAACATTTTTGTAAAATTTTGTGGTTTAGAAGAGTGAGATAGCAATGCGATATTTGAATTAGAGAATATATTGATTTTTGTGAACTCTCTTCACATTGACATACTGATTTCAACGGCAGAATTATGAATATTGCATCATTTTCCTCTAATCACAATTGACCGGAAAAATGGAGTTTGTTGAGTGTTGTTGAAACGATCCTTAAATTCAGCTCCAAACGCCAACCAGCTGTGAGGCAATATGCATTTTCAGTTCCATTCTACACGTTGGGGATAAGCGGAAAGTTTACAGTATGGTTCAAGGAAGTAATCAGTTTACACACAACGGACACTAACGCAAGGACCTTTATTTCCAAATTCGAATATTCATATCCACAAATATATTGCTATTGCTACGAAATGCAAACAACGATATATAAATGTTCCATTGTTATTGCCATGCTTATCTCCGAGGTTAACCTAAAAGTATGGTTAATTCTGTCATGGTTGTTAATAATTGTACATGACACATTGGTTTTAAAACAAAGGCTTCGAACTAGATGAATACCCATATCAGAATGTTTCCTACTTGATATTATGTGTATGGCCAGTGCTTCACAAAGGTTAAGTATAAAGGTAATGAAATGCTTTAAAACAAACATTTGCGTGATTAATTCAACTTACCTATAGTTACGTATAGTGGTATTGCATTCCACCAAAAATTCCATTTGGGATTTCATCGGAAGTTCATCACTTTAGGTTCCCTGAATCCAAAACAAGCGTTTTTAGAGAAAGGTCCGCCTGTGTGTCTGTGCTTGTGCCTGTAAGAAGCATAACCCAGAAAGAAACAGTCGGATAAATACAAAAGTTACTATTTAAGTTTAGTAACTTCCAAAGATGACACTCAAAGATTTTCAAGAATATCCCTGCACAAACGATCTGTTACTTGGAAAACATTTTGACATGTTTTACGTTCTCAAAAGCAGCTCTAGCGATAACTAAGATATTTGCATGACAAATAAAGTGTAGACTTGAATTTTCTTGGAGTAGTCTCTGAGGTTCTGGTCATTTGGATGAAATGTTTATAACTTTGCAAGACTGGTAAACGTGAAAGAAAGGCAAAAGAACTACTTCCCAAAAAGCATAGATTCCTTAAAACACAGAACCTATTTAAAATAGATTATTTTGCACTAAGCAATTGCCGAAATATCCGTTATTATTTCTTTTCTAATATTTTAATGTTTGTAGTTTTTTTCAAATACTGTCGCTATTCAGTTGTTTTTCATGAACGGATATGGAATATAAAGGCCAGAACATAGCGAGTCAATTTTCAACACTGGTTATTATTTCGGTTTTTCTATCATTCTATACCCACAACGAAACTACAAGGAAACTATTGCTGTATAGGTTTATCTCGATTAACACGAGGGAGATAGAGAAATAAGCCGTCGACAGAATAATTTGTAGAAGCTAAGTAAAACTGAATTATAGTAACTGGAGAAAGCTGTGTGAAAATACAATGTCAGATTTCTAGTAATATGATGTATTTATAAGGGTTTAAAATGTACATACATATTATATATATGTATGTGTGTGTAGGTGGAAAATCCCGTTCTCTTCAACTGTCTACTCAATCGAGTGGATTGTTTTCTGACTCATAACAATTACGGCGGTGTTATTTTTAGTGGGAGTATGTAGGTATTGATGAGAGTAGTTGGTGAAAGGCTCACTCGAGATTAGCATTTCACGTAGCTTACTCAGGGGAAACAACTAGCAGATTTATAAAATGAATCATGGCAGCAGATAGCAAAATCTGGTTAGTCGTAATTCAAAAACCGTTCCATTATCTTGCCCATGCTCACGATGAAGCTGCTAGTCTATGCAGTGCGTAAGTTTCTTTTGATCGGTAGAATTGAATACATTTCTTGGTGTATATGCGACCTGGATTTTATAGATTTCTAGGGGTTGGATGCTTCGAAGTCACTTGGCCATACAATCGTTGGCATTGTGGATGAAAGACAATCGGAAATTCTACAGAGGTAAACTTATCCACGCGGAAGTAAACGTGAAGGCCTATTGACTGGTTGCTGACACGGGGCATGTTGAACATGTTTATATGGTGTTAAAATACGTTGAAGCTCCTTAAATCGTGACTTTCACACAGGACGGCAAATATTCTGAGCTATAAAACACAACGCTATTGCAAAATCATGCTATTTTCGAAATACGGACCATCACTTCCAGTACAATAAAATATGTATATATTAATAAACGGTTTATTGTGTGTTTCTTTGCTAGGGATATACATCTTAAACTACAGATGGCATTGATACCAATATGTCAGGTGGGAGGTACTGCTTCGACCATCCTTTAACCAGAGATTCTATATAATGAGTGTAACAAATATGTGCAATACAATCATTGTCAATAAGGAATCGTTTCGTGGAACAAAAAAGTAATTTGTGTGAAATATTTGGAGCCATCTAGCTTCTTGATGAATGGATATAAATGGTTTATTATTTCACTAACATTTGTGCAGACATTGTGTGTACAGTGCTGTTTTGTCTTTGTATTTAAATTTGAGCTAATTTAGTCACAATTTAATGTGAACATGACGTTGCCAAGTCTCTCTCAGAAATTCAATCTTGCATGACATTTTAACACTAAATTGTGACTAAATTCATTCGAATTGAGGTGGAAATACGTTATAGCGTTGTTTACACAACCTTTGTGTGACAGTTAGTGAAATAATGAACCATTTATATCCATTCGTCAAAAAGCTATATGGCTCCAAATATTTGACACAATCTTCTTCTTCGGCGACACGGTTCTTTATTGACAATAATTACATTTTGACATATTTGTTACATTCATCATTTGGAATCCCTGATTAAAGAATGGCCTTTCACCCTGTATAACTCAAAACTATAGTCTAGTTGTAGGTACCAATTTCAGACTTTACAATGCAGTACTTGGAAGAAATAGTGGTATTAGGTACTCTTTATAGAAAAGTTTCAGAGCATAAACATTGTTTTGTGGGTCACTGAATACAGAATATATCCAGTTGCGTTTGTAAACAAATTGGTTTTAATCTCACAGGTAGTTTTGAAGTAACAAGTTAGTAACAACGGGCGTTAAACACTACTAAAAAGAACTTTTTTGAAAAGGGTACAGCCAGGAAAAAATAATTAAGCGCTATAGGAGAGCAGAATATTTTAAGTTCTACGTCGAGTTGCGGCGTGGTTTAGCGAGTCGATATTTCCAACATGCAGTTGAGTTTATTAATATTCCCTGCTCCATATGTCGGTCGTGTCCCGGTGGTAGCGCTGCGGCTTACCAAGCGGGAGACTCGGGTTCGATTTCTTCCGCTGGGAGACCTGGTCCGGTCCCTGAGGGCCCAATTATTGAGGAGCTACTTGATTGAGAAGTAGCGGTTCCTAGTCAGAAGACCGCATAACCGGCCGGGAGGGAGCAGGGCGCTGACCACGTCCCATCTCTAGTACTGCACCCCACGTATGACGCTTGTGGTGGGCAGATCGGGTGGTAGGCCTTGGCCTGGATGGACTGTTGTGCCATGGGGTTGTGTTGTTCCATATATTATCGTCTGTCGTACGCAGCCTATTTGTGTGTCCAACAGACGATAGCATATGGAACAGAGACTATCAATAAAATCAGCTGCACGTGGGAAATACCAACCTGTATAAACCGCGCTGCAACACGACGTGGGACTTAAAAGTATTCTGCTCTCCTAATGCGCTCAATAATTGTTTCCATTGTTGTAAAACACTAATGAAATAGGTGTAGAACACACAAAAGTAAAATTTCAGCGTGGCTGTTTGGTCGAGAGTGACATGTAGCTCAGAATACCGACGAGCTGCTGCGATCAATGTTCCCCGATTCTTCATTTCTTCGGAAATTTTCTATGAATTTCCCTCTGTGTAATCATTCCAGAAGCTCAATTGAAGTTGTAGTCCTTATCACAGTTTATAGGCATTAATCTGAGCTTTATTTGACACCCATGTCCATATTCTTTATTAAATCATGTTTTTTTTTTTTTAGAACGATCACTAAATTTATGACTACATACAGAGCTCAATTTGAGAACTTCCAGGCTAATCAACATCGTGTTTGTAAGCGTTCTCAGATAATTATAATCAGAGTACTCACGCGTATCATGCGTATATTTTCAAAGAAGTCAACTGGTGAAGTTAATCGTATACAATACGAAATGATGTCCTATCAGTCAACCAAATAAAGTTCACCACATTAAGTAATTATAGGTAGCTTTCAAACAAGTACTGTAAAATTGAGGACCATTTTTGCAAAACTTGCTAACTGCAAAATTTACAAATAACAGATTTTAATCGATTCCTAAACTCCATACACGTCTGCACACGATGTTAAAGCAAGGCGTTAAAGCAATATTATTGACTTCACATTAATGCGTCAAAATGTGATGGTTTTTCAAAACTTGCTTACTGCTAAATGAGAGGTTTAACAAAACCTGCTTATTGCGTGTCGGTTTACTTCACTACAACATTCAGTGAAATTGTTTTGAGATTCATTAATGCAATTTGTAAGAAATATCTGCGAAAATGAATTTTAGTTTGTTATGCAGTAGTCAATGGTTTTCCCCATTTCGGTATAATATGCTTAGACTGAACTGTCAACATATGTGAAAGTTCTAGGACCTGGAACAATGCTTGAGGGTTGTGGATGCTATGCTACACAACATAAAAACCAGCTCCGTGAAAAAAGAGTGAAGATATTAAGAATGTGGTTACTTATTTTGAGATCATACAGTGTGCTAAACGTCTTATGAAACCATTTTTCATGAAATCAATGAAGTAATGTGTCATCTATTGTTGGGCACTCAAATATTGGATAAACTGAATTCTTTAGTTTACTGTGTCCATTATATAGCTTTGGCAGAGAGTGGGCTTCTGATATAAACCTTCTGGTGTTATTTAGTTTTCTCATAAATTTAATTTTGTCTTACAATAATTTTTCCAACATAATTAAAGGAAACATTATAATAATATACATTTTTAATTTCATTGCATTTATTAGTGACAGTGTTCTCAAGCTTATAATGATATTAAGTGCTATGCTAAGCTGCAGATGCATGTTTTGGACAAATTGCTAAAAGAACATGCTTGTAAAAAAGATACGACTAAACTGAAGTTAATTACGGAGTAATCTATTATTGGTACTCTGATACTATGGTTAATAGTATGTAAAGTACAATTTGGAACTTCAAACTACTTATTTTTATTTAGGTTTCTCCTGAAAACTTTAGGTTTTCTTTTTCAATCACAAATTTTGTAAAAGCAGTCGTCAGTTATGCTTTCGACAGTTCAAAAGAACTCAACACCCTTATAAACATAGCCCTATTCTTCTCTTTTCCCCATTTTTATTATTAACAACAGACACGAAAAATACTTTACAAATAAGACTGGTACAATAAGTACAGACGATTTAAAATCACGTCTAATTTTTGCACGCATTTCCCCTTTTCTATCGAAATTATTCGTTTGCACCATAAGTACGAAAATTGGCACATTTTAAAAATGAATTGCAAAACCTACAGTTTGTCAATATAAGGTTAATCAAAGTGATATTTTCTTTTTAAACCATTAAGATTAATTGCAAAATCTGGCATCGAGCTCGATTTAGTAAAGATAATGTTTATGCAACCACCCAATATTTACAGCAAGAATAATGTGTACTCTTATGTTTTATTTAACTGTGCAACTCTGCCTGAAATTTGTATAATGTTAGTAATGAAACTGATGTACTGCGTACTCTCTTCAAGTTTAAAGGTAGAATTAACCAGTTTCGCATCCTTGTGAAATATATTTTCAGCCTAGCATGAAATGTTAATGAGTCTTTTCGGGCTATAAAATTGTTAGTTACTGATGAGAGTTCACATGGCTTACAAACGTTGTAACATGTGTGTTTCAATTTTGCGCTAATGCAAAAAAAAAAAAAAAAAAAAAAAAAAAAAAAAAAACAGAGAGAGAGAGAGAGTTTGGCTTAACAATATTTAATATTGCATACTAAATATTAATATTCTTTCAAAGATAACTTCAATCTCTGTTAAAGCTCACATAAACTACTGCTGGTACTAATAATTCAATTTTAAGGGCAGTGCAAATTAATTTCAAAGTCGATTATTGCACGAACAGCACATATCTTTTTGTTTCCTTTCGCGTAATTATCAAACTTTGTTGTATTATTAGCATGATAATGAAACGCGAATTATTTAAAAATTAGCACCAATAAAACACTCCCGTACTTATAAATATTTTGACACATAAATATCCACAATTTCACTGTCGTGTACAGCAGAGGAAACCAAACTCTAGAACTAAGGAAAACATGTCAATTTAAAAACGGGCTTTCACAACATGGTTACTTTTACCTTCACATGAAAATTAATAATGAACACTATACTAAAATAATGCCTTTACAACAGACTCGAACCAGCTAATTCAAATGTAGTTCTTTAGTTTGCATATTAGTACAAGTAACATTTTCACAAGCGATTGAAAATTGAAATTCTTTGTAGTCATTATTGTTTACGCATGGCAATGCAAAATTCATAAGTGAGTTAGTTTTGCTGAACTAGGAGAAGTATTTAGAAAGAGTGAAATATTTTGCAATAACAGTGAAATATCGGCATAGTTGTCTGAAATTAGTCGACGATGACGTACTAAAACGGCGTGTAAAATATCATAGAAATGTAATGGAGAAATGAAGAAACTGGGATAGGAGAAAATGGGTGACGGGTGAAAATAAATGTAATGCATTTCGAAAGGTATCAGGCAGTGAGTCGAGGTTATAGAGAAACAGGAGTTATGGGTTGCTTGGAATTATGTAGAAAAATCAAAAGAAATTGGGGCAGGGAGTGTGGGCAGGATGGGTTATGCTTGGATGGCAACATGTTTTAAAGAACTAAGTTTTAACTTGCAATGTGTGTGGCAAACCAGAGGATATCTATCACTGCGAATTTGAAATGGTCAAAAGGTGAAAGGATAGTATTTATATTGAGAAATGGAATAAATTCCCAAAATATGTAATAGCAATTAAATTGATCACGGCTAATGATAGACAAAATATTCGTAGGATAGGGGGTTCCTATTAAGATTGAGGAATAAATGGGTAAGGAGCATAAAGAAGCAACAAGAGAAAGAAGTTTAGAGGCTGTGTGTTATACGTAAAACTTTACTTTATTAACAATTTCACGTCTCTTAGGAATGCCGTTTAGACGGACAAACGAATATCCGTTTGATGGTAAACCACTATGGTTGATAACATAATTGTAAATTATGTAATGATTAGTGGTGGAACTTTTTAGCACCTTCAAATCAGAAGTTTGGCATTTTAATATCCATATTTAGCGTTCTTAGTGTTATATAGTACGTCACAGCATTTTGAAGAAAAATATAGAGGTTGTCTGGGCCATAGACGTTTAACATAACCACCGTGTGTAATTTGATTTGGATCAGATGCAGATAAAAAATGGTACATTACATTATTACAATGTGCATAGATAGCGATATGGACACTACAAGAGGTTTTCTGTGTTCGTGGACTGGCTGAAACAAAGTCTGTGAAACGTGTACATTTGTACAAGGAAATTTTCGCCGCAAAGTTAACCTTGGCGTTACGACGATGTGCCCTCCTATGTAAACATGATATACCTACTGGGACAGAGAGTTACGAGAAACTGGTGGTCCTTCGTCTACACACGGAGAGATTTGGCAAACGGAACGTGTCTGCAGAAAATGTGGAAAGGATTCGTAAAGCCTTTGCATGGCCGTTGCTTCATCAGAGAAGCACGTTTTATCTGTCCTCTTTAATTTTATCCAAAATGTCTGCGGCGAAAGTGTTCCGTTTCATTTGCCCTGAGGTAACTGAATCTTGTAGGACCGTAGACGTAATGTTTTATGGAATACATCATGACCGTACACGGAAGAATGGCAAGTGCTACACTAGCTCTTTTAATCGGCTTCTTCGCCAAAGGGATCCTGTCCACATTTTCCGAGAAATAACTGAACAGCGACATTACTTTAAGAAAATAACAAATTCCTGAAAAACTGAAACTAATAATACCAACAGACATCTCGGATATGATTGTTGTCACAGAAAAAGTTATTAGAACTACAGTGTGTGTTTAAAGAGATCTACATTTTGAGTTAGTTTTATTCTCTATCTTGTGCTTGACCTGCTGTACGAAAGTATATGTAATACTACCAAATGAAAGAACTTCCTAAGGACGTCTCACAGAATTCAATATATAAGTACATATTATTTTTATGTAAACATGTAAAACGCTTTTGAAAACTTTAAAATCACGTGAAAAAACGAAAGTTTAGGTTTTTTAAATATAAAGGGTAGTTTTGGGGTGGGGGATTATACATTAAGTATATAGTAGATAACCTAAAATGAACCTATACATAGGCTAAGGGTGAGGCAAACGGACATCTTCAAAACGAATTGTTACAGAACCAGAAATTATTACTAATGGAAAAATTGAACTTTCATTTAAACAAATTCGAAGTTGAATCTTCTGAATAGGATGCAAGAAGAGAGAAAAAATAAGTTGAAGCATGTTAGAACTCTGCTCGCCCCTATCCGCTGGCGCAAACGGATACCAATATTTTTAGTTACTGTCATAGCTCATACAATTATGACAGGAAATATGGCTCACTTCGGGTCTCTGCACACTTAATATGGTACCAGTTTGCCCCTTCCTAGTAACATTGTTGGTATTATTTGCAAATATTCACTTACTCATAGCCAAGCTTCTTCTAACCTTCCGAGCTTTCGCTGTTCCTGATGCTTCCTTTCCAGCGTGGGCAGTTTTCCAGCTTTTATAATCTCAGATTTCCTCGAAATCCTTTTGGTTCCTGGTGTACTTTAAATATGCTAGGAAGTTGTTGGACGAGAACTTAGCTGTTCAAAGCCTGTAATGGTTTTAGAAGCTTGAATCTGGCCTTCTTGTGTTGGTATGCTATTTCCATTATTTGGAATTGCATCCTGAAAATTCTCCTAGAGAACCTGATTTTGAGATCCAAGAATCTAATTTTCAACACCAGGTTTTCTATTTTCACATGAACATGAGCACAGAACTGTATTTAATTTGAAATATTATGAAAATCAGTATTTAGATATCATTCACATCTATAAATGGTTTAAAAGTTGTATTGAATTAAATTTGGGATGAATACGCTGTCATTTTGCTCCACCCAAGTCGTGTCCGCCTGCCCCGCTGTGCGGTCAAACAGAAAGTAACTCAGTGGACAGCATGGTTGCCAACTCGTACGATAATTATGAGGGCATACGATAATTTTAATGTTTGTACGATGGTTTATAACCCGTACGATAATTATGGGGGTGTACGATAATTTGAATGTATGATAGTTCGATATTGGCGAAATATCATTTTCACTGGTTTGTCACTCCAGCGAAGTGAAACTAATTACAAATAACACTACTTTTGTCCTCATTGTCTGTCTCCACCCCATAGCTACTAAGCCTTTATCCTCTTATTGCCAGTGTGCCCAGGTCTGATAATCTCAAAGAAGAAGGCACTGTTCAGAAAATTGACGATCAATGTAAAAAACTCGGAATACGTGCTATTCCGTGTGAAATAAAGAACATACCTGAACCTGACAAGTTTCTGAAGTACTGTTAAACATATGTCACCTTGGTGGAAATACTGATTTCAAAGAACTAGCGGCCTTTGCATTATCAGTGGTTTCCTTGCCCTACAGAAGCACTTCTTGTGAAAGTTTTTTTCTTTTTTTCTAAACTGGGTTTAATAAAAACCAAATTTAGAAATAGATTGGCACTAGATACGGTAAATGAACTCATTTTGTCGTCTCACCTTGTGAAAGAACGTGGTATATTTTAAAATCTGCAAGATGTTAAGGTTTATCTTAACAACAAATTGGTGCAATGCTGCAACGGTTGAGGAAGCTGAACTTTCAGATGAATAGTGCGAGAAACATAAGTGCTAAAGTTGTAATATTCGTTGAGGTCATCAATCTTGTAAGTGGATATAATAAACATCATTACTCTTATATTTTCATAAGTGTTATACTGATATTTTTATTGTTGTAGCGTTTGCTTTATGATGTACGATAATTTTTGAATCCAAATCTATAATTTTGAGTGGCTGGTACGATAATTTTACTTTTAAATGTTGGCAACCCTGGTAGACAGACAGGCTAGATATATTTCCTCTAATAAGCTTCGTCACCAATAGATACATACCTGATGTCACCACGAGTGGGTCTATACATTCTTTTACGCCTTCGTTTTCCATAGAAACAGCATGTGCAACGGAAGGAATTTCACAGTTCAAGTAACTAAATGCCAAATATTTCTTACATACTTTGTTTCCGTTTCCAAATTGTACGTTTCTTGTGAGATAATCAGATAGATATACTTTCCACAATATGCCGACACAACTCTAACGTACGCACGGCTTCTCAATACACAGTAATACCAACATCAGTAAGAAAATTACACTAAATATTCTTAGCAAGTATCCGTTTGCCCCATTCTTACCCTAGGCAAAAGAAAGGTTATACCAGCATACTGATGAACACTACACTGACGATAAATTTATTTGATGGTAAATATATGTGCAGTTTCATTTTCGCAAGTATACAGGCTGGAAGGGAAGTCATTACATTCCTTCTAATATGTGCTTCATAGAAGCATTAAAAACAAAAAAGTCAGATGGCATTTTTTTTTTCTTTGACCAGCTGATTTCGAAAAAAATAACGCTTTTTTATGCAAATTAGTTGCGTAATTCCAGTGCGAAGATAACAATTTGTTACTTGTCAGATGCTCAGAGTAACTTATTTCTGACACAGCTTCAGCAGTGATTAGAGTACATCACGCAGAGTGTCGAAATAATTAATCACTTAAAAGACGTGAAATAGTTCCACAACGTTGCGTTGAGTTTGGTCAGGGAATTGATCTGGTTTGTGGATGTAAACAGGTGGGGCGCTTTCACTTTCATGTAATGTTTTGGGAGCTAACGCTTGTGATGGGTCTACACTTGCATAGTAAACATGGAAGGGCAAGGCAGGGTATGAATTTGTTTTCAAGACCCACCGTTATGTATGTTTATGTACTGAGCTAGCGAAAGTGACATCCACACAATCTGCAGTGTTGCCAGGTTGTTTTCGACAAAACTAAGATATTTCCAAAGGAAATGGTCAGAGACAAAAGCATAAGATGCAAAATGTGACCAAATACCGAGACCTATCATTGTTTTAAATTAATGTAGTGACTTCCCTTCCACCTGGTATTCATTGTCCGCAAGAAAGTCAAGGCAATCAAGTTATCTCTTCTGGAGAGATATATTACTTTACTACCTTCTTTTCCATTTAAATTTATTGCAAACATATTACTTCCTGCTATAAATAGAGATATCAAGTTCCAAGTACTAGTCAGCCACGATATGAGTGCGCTCGGTAGAAAGAGGAGCTAAGAAGTTTCGGAGACAAGTGTGCGGGGTTTCAGAAGCGCAGTTAGGTAAAGCAAACAACCGCAGTTCCGAGTTGCACTTACCTTGAAACAGGGGGAAGGGGTCTGGCCACCCTGACCCACGCCAGGTTGGCAAGTGCTGGTCGTGTGCCAGGCGTGAGCAGTTGAAATATCGGCGTTGCAATATCGTCCTTATTATGCAATATGATCGCGAACTCCGTTGACAGTATTTGTTTGGCTGAAAATTGCTTAGACATGATTGTAAATAACAAACCTGAACCTAAAGGCCGGAGAAGATATCACTGACGTGCAGTAACCTGCAAACATGAAGAATAAATGAAACAGTAAGATAAACACCTGGAGAAGCCTATGGGTCAGAAACGTCAGCAACGGGAATCGAATGCACGACTTCCCTAATGCGGGCTATAGAGGTTATCGCCTGAGCTATCCCACTCAGCTTATCTGTATTTGTATATATTCTCTAAAGTAGCTGCTTGTCTGACTTAACACTTCTTGTCCTTTACCTGATTACCCTCCCCTTATGTAAGACCTACGCCCCCTAGGACTTACAAGCCAGTGCCTAGGGTCAGATGGCTGTCGGGGTGCAGAGGGACCTATGGACCGGACAGAGTGAAGACTTGTAGAGATCAGAGTGATCAGCCAAGCACCAGGTATGAGAGTGAGAAAGGGGATGATATGAAATGCAGGCGAAATCAATGAATGGAAAGGTGATGATGGAGCAATTTGTGGAATTAGTGGCAAGAGAAACTGGAGAATTCGTAGAAAACTCGCCCTGGCGCCGCTTCGTCCACCACAAATACCACATGCGGGTCCCTGGGATCGTAGGTGTTATAGTTAATAGTGTAGGATTCAGATACATTCATTTAAATAAATGCGCCATATTATAATGTAGATTTGGATTAATTTATTATTTTATTATTAGTGTACGCTTACTCTCAATGAGGTGACCCAAGCGCCACTGCAGTTTAATTCGAAATATACAAATACAAAGCACTAGAAACTTTGTTTACACTAAAGAAGTCGCATTACATAAGTTGTACATAAGTTGTATACACTGTTAGTGAAGAAGTAGCTTACATTTGCTTTACGTTGCGTTCTGATTCCTTTCTAAGCCTTTTAAGGCAATGTAGCAGTGAAAATTTAAAAAAAAAAAAATAATAAATAAATAAAAAAAATCCACAGGTTTCTTCTATTGCTTTGAATCTTTTCCACCCACTCAGAACACAAAATATATACCATACATAAAATTTAAATGTCCTACGTTAAACCGTTTCTAACTTAATAATAAATCACTTTTGGATATCCTAATACGAAATTACCCTTGGACGCTTCAGTTTATTGCATCTCTCCTACATTTTTAATTTGAGTTCTGTATGTAGATAAAAAGAAATGTTCATACAGCCACTGCTTATATTTAATTAAAGAGAAAAAATGTTTTCTATGCAATTTATTGATGTTTTAAATTTTTTTCAGTGAGAGTTATGAAAAATATTTAATTTCAGCTCAATTACTTAACATTTTAGCTAGTGCATGATAAACTTTAATACCTTAATCTCTGAAACTCTCCTGAAAATTTCAAGCTAATAACTTATAAATTAGGGTCCAAGGAGCATGTTGAACTGCGAAAATTGCTGAAAAAAGTTGAAAAAAAAATGGATTTCTAAGTGTAACAATATATTTTCGTACTTTACCTAGATCCAATCGCATAAAATTCCTCAGCAGCATATGTAGGACACACAGCTGCTTTCTCCTTGGTCTTAGTGGTAGTTTTTAGAATTTTAAGTCTGCTTGGTCGTTTCTTCATATCATAACTTTCCTTTTGCCCTCTCATTGTTCACAAAATTTAGAAATGTATTGTTCTTAGCTAACCTCTACACTATGCACTTTCGCTAATTTGTACACCAAACTCATAATCGTGTTGCTGCTTTGCTGTAAACTAGCTAATAACTAAAAGAAAACCTATTAAATACCTAAGCAACGCCTAATATGTAACTGGAACACTGAAATAACCTGGCAAGATTACAAAATTACACGACAGTGACTACACTTTTCTGTTCACAAGCAAAACACATGTAAGATTCTCGGCATTTCAGCTCATGTATATCGAATTCATTTCAGCACAGCCAACTCACGTCCTATCTGAAACAGAACTCCTCGCAAGAGACTAAAATCAAAGCCAGTGAAAACGATAATTGCATTTGAAAGTTGTAGCGACGAACTTTAGCCAGGAACGCCCACCTGCACTGGGACATTTAATGCCCTTCTGGAGCTGTAAAAATGGCCAATGTTGAGAAAATGAAAGTGCAGTGTTAAAGCACAAAGTATAAGGATAATAATTAGTGCAAACTGTAAAAATCAAAATTTTAGGCAATTTTCACCAAATTTCATCGCTACACTCCCTTAAACTTGCAGTAATATATCGTCTACCTTTTGCTTTCCCATCCCTAAAAATGTTGGTTACATTCATACACGCTCTAGGGAATACAGTGTACTCGTGAATGCTGGTTGGCCTCGTTAGTGTGCAATTAATTATTGGTTCTGAAATACTGAGATCCGTAGAATGACTGCCCGCTTATACTTATGTAGACTTATGTTCGCCTTCGGGAGCTTCCGGGTTCAATTCTCGCTGACCGCCCACCTGACCTTGGGTATTTTGTGGGTTCCCTGATCGGTAGGTGAAATCTGAGGTGGCGGCGCCGTGGCCGAGCGGTTAGCGCGCTCGCCTACCACCTAGGCGGCCCGGGTTCGATCCCAGGGACCCGCATGTGGTATTCGTGGTGGACGAAGCGGCGTCAGGGCGGGTTTTCTCCGGGTACTCCGGTTTCCCCCGCCATCTCATTCCACCGGTGCTCCATCTTCATGTATCACCAGTGTCACCGCCTGCGGTGCCGTAGTAGTAAAAGCGGGCGTTAAACACTACAACAACAACAACAACAACAAATCTGAGGTGTTTCCTCTCTTACCACGGTTTCCTTTCGAGCATTTCCCTATCATGCCCTCTCCGGTTTTAAGGTGTGTTGTTACAGTTGCGGCGGTTTACCTTGTTTTCAGGATCATAAAAGTGGAATGTTTCTTTCACCACGCAGGTTAGGGGTAGAGGGTCGAAAGCATGCTTTGCGGACAGTAATGCATTGACACTTGCCTCTTCCGTCCAGCATTGATTGGATAGAAGGAGTAGAACCTTCTCCTACCTTTCCCATAACAGTGACAGAGTAGTGTGTATCTGCGTCTGTTTTCAACATATCTCCTTCTCTTGGCATGAGGCAAGTTAAATCAAATACCCCATAAGTTTCGCGGCATATGGCGACGCAGGATATATTATTCAGAAAAACACGATAGTACTCATTTGATTTTGCTGTACAACAGCAAATGCTCTAACAATATTTACCAAATCAAAATTAGCTTAATATCAATAAAAGTATCTACGGTTGTAGTTTTCTTATCAAGTTCCCTTCTAGAAATCTTAATTGACATGAATTTGTGTATAGATTAACATTGAAATAAATATGTATAACACTTTAATTCCGTAAACTGATATAAACCTCCCTAGCTTTTTAACTGATTTTAATCACAGTTTCCATATACAGACAAATCGTCCATAGACTCTTAGATGTCAACTTTTTACGAGTAACGTGTCGCTCAAAGGTTATACATTGACAGGCCTAAAGAGGTATAGACATGTAAACTCCCTTAATTTTGTTGTCATTTCAACTCCATTTGAAACGTGTAACCAAATATGTTAAAAACACTTGTATTTTTCTGTCCAAACGTATTTAGGAAGTTTTCTAGATAAACTATTTTTACACGGGACCATTGTCAGATTTATGTCAGATATTCTCTTGCGATTGTTACGCCTTCTGCCACATATAGTAAGGAGGGAGTTATTGCACTCCACTCACAAATCCGATTTCAAGATTGCACCAGAAATGTAGGTTTTGGTACCATCTGAATCTGATGTGTTGCACTCACATGACTTTCTCTACTCTTGTACTAACCATTCTTACAAGCTCGTATTACTATATCTTCTTTGCATTAGTTGAGATAAACGTTTGTACAAATTATGTTATTGATTATTTCCTTGTAGGTGCAAGGGAAATATTAGAATACAGTAGGCTTTGAGCGATAGTCAAATCTTTTAAAGCTTTGAGATTCTTTCCTCTTTGCACGCCTAACATATAAAAATGAACAACGAGTGAGTGAGTAGTGCGGTTTACGGGTCCGTCGACAACTAGGTCATTAGGGCCCGAAAAATGAACAACGATGTTCCATTTCACGAAACTTCTAAGTTTTCCGAAACTCACACAAATAACAAGTAATATCTCCGAAATGGTTCACTCTACAAACAAATTTATTCACACATAAATTGTGTGCTTTAGCAAGACCTACATTTTTTGTATAGTAAGATTGTGTCTATCTCTTACGGCTTACGAGTTATTCAAAAGTCATCCTGAGTGAACAGGCTACATAGGCTGTAGCCAGAAAATTCAAAATATACATTTCATTTTTCATACAAATATCTTAAACATATGACATTTTAATCAAAATCGTTAGAACCATTTTCAAGAAAATAAAAATTTTCAAAAAATTTCCCATGTAAGGGGTAGTTTAGGGTGGGGCTATTTTCTTCAAAATCTTCGTGTCGCATCCTCGAAGGATATTAAACTTAAATACCAACTTTGGTTTCTAACCGTCTTTTCGTTTTTGAGTTATGCTGTCCACAAACTGACATACTGACACACAGACTGACACACACACACACACACACACACACACACACACACACACACACACACACACACACACACACACACACACGGGCCTTTTTCTAATTTTTTTTATTCAGGGGGTTTCAAAACATATATTTCCGGTGAAATCTCGACATAGAATTTTTGGGTGGAATACAATACTTCCTTCTACTTCCCAGTAGAGAAAGTAAAAAGGAAGTTTCCGAAGAAGGTTCCTGTATGTGTGTGCGTCAACAGCATAGCTCAGAAACAGTCAGTTACATATAAAACTTGCTATTTAAGTTAAACACCTTCCAAAGATTCGACAGGAAGATTCTCAAGAAAATTTCCCACTCCAAATTATCCTTTAAATGGAAGATGTTTCGAAAATGATTTTCTCAAAGGTGGCTCTACCGACTTTGATTGGAATAACATATGTTTAACTTACCATTATGGGTTATGACAAATGAACTGTACCTAGTTCTCACGCTCCGAAGTCCTCTTAATTCTGAATTACCTTTGCATAACTGGCAAATCTTAAGAAATAGACAGTCTTACTAAAAATGCGTAAATCGTTGAAGCACACCTTTTATCCCGAAAAAAAGCTTTCTTTTCTTTTTGAGATAACCGTTTTCGAGATATTCTTATTATTTGTTGAAATTCTTAAAACACATTTACTTTCCTCAAATAGGAAGTTGTTATTCGTTTTTTATACCCTGGCCGTACAAAGAGAATGGAATGTCCAAGCTGTCATATAGCGAGCAGCTCTTAAAAGACTACTGTCGCTTAAGTCCACTATATTGTCCTATTCCCATTGTAGCTATAAGAAAATATGTAATAAAGCCTTTTCTACAAACGTTTATCTCGATTAACATGATGTAGGTGGGAAAATGAGGGATTTTAATACCTAATAGTTTGCGCAGGAGGGAGTGAAAAAAGTCAACTGAGCATACACATAGGATTTCTACAGTGAAAACAAAAGTGCACGTATCTTGACTTTCTTTTTCGCAGGGTCCCTATTCGCCGGGCAAAAATGTTAAAGCTTTAATTTGTAACCACTGAGTTAGGTCTGCTTTCCGCTAAACGATCAGATGCTTGTAACGTCCTCACGTGTGATTGGCTTGTGTCTCAAGGATTAGTATCGTTTCTCTTTCCAAAAAGAGATGTCCAACCTTTTCTCTTTGGAGACGCTTGCATAATTAGCTGCTATTCGCCACTACCTCTTTTTGTGGAAGGATGAATCACCTCACAACCTGACAGTCAGTATCCAGTGACGGACACAAACACGCAATTTCATGGCAGTTTCTAAGTCGTAACTTGAATTTTCTTGGAATGTTCTCAGAAGACCTTTTCATTCATTCTGGATGATTTTTGTAGAAATGGTAAACAGAAACAGGTAGACAAATGTTAACTAAATAAAAAATGTGAATCTCGTTAAAAGACAATTTATGTCAAATACTTATTTTTTCTTTTGAGTGAACTATTTCCCAGATTTTCTTTATTATTCGTTTGAAATTGTCTATACTTATTCTTTAATCAAATAGGAATATGTCATTCATTTTTTATCTCTTGGCCTTGCAAAGAGAACACTATCTTGTAAAAGAACTCCTGCGGGGCAAAATTCAGGCACACCGGCGACGCTGATGTGATCCTGGCAATTGACAGCGTCGTTAAACAACAAAATATTTTTTCTCTTGCAAAGAGAACGGAATTTCAAAGGCGTCGCACAGCAACCAGCTCTTAAAAAATGTCACTTTTGCTTAAAACCTACTGTTTTCCCATACTCCCTTTGCACCTAAAAGAAAATTAGCAATGAGATGCCTTCTGAAAATGCTTATGTCTATTAAAATGTAGTAGATAGAGAAATAAACATTTGCAAGAATAGTGTGAATAAGATATCGCCATTTCAACATTGGTAATATAGGGCCTTACGACTGACCCCCTGAAGTGAGCGAGCACGTGATATGTTTTCTAAAATGTTTAAAGTCACTACACAATATTAAAAATATAAATCACTAGCACAACAGCCCTTCGCGGGCCACGGCTCACAGCCCGGCCACTGCGTCCCCCACCTCTGTCCACTACAGGTGCCTTGAGTGGGGTGCAGAACTAAAGGGTGGGGCGTGGTCAGCGCCCCAAGACCTCCCTGCCGGTTATGCGGCCTTCGCGAATTGGGGTCGCTACTTTATTATCAAGTAGCTCCTCAATTGGCCCCTCCGGGACCTTAAGTGGCTGAGTGCATTCCGTGCCACACCTCCCAGCGGGAGAAAAGATCGCCACGCCGGTACCGGGGTTCAAACCGGGTCCTCCGCGCCAGAGGCAGGGGCGCTACCACTGCGCTACCTACTACGTAGACGGTCCACTACATACTATTAACTTATTAAATCCATGTGCCATATGCAGGGATTCCATAATTTCAGAATGAAACAACCGGACATGCGCTGGATAAGTGAATACAGCAGAACCCCGATTAGCCGGGGCGCCGCACTATCCGAACTAAACCTCTCGCTTTTGCTTCTACCACAGCAATTCAAGGTTTCGCCTTGTCACCTGAGCAAGATTGCAAACCATACACTTGTCAATATATTGTATTGCATAGTTCATTCAATAGGTAACATGCAGGATGGCTCAGCCGGTAGGGTCTGTAACTCACATTCGGGAGTCGTGAGTTCAATTCCCGTGGCCGACCTTACTCACCCATGGATTTTTTCGGGGTTTCCCCAGATCGCCAGGTGAATGCTAGTAAGGATAAAAACATCGTCATACTTTCTGTCACTCCATTTCACTTCACTTCTCATCGCCTCTCACCCTGGTTGGCTATTTCAGCTCAAGAGAAACTAACGCAACACTCGCCCTACCGACCACTGAAAACCACGAAATATACAAGATCAGAGAGGGCCCTGGAGGAGAACTGAACCTACTAACTCCTGAATGTGAGCCTCACGCGATACCGTGGAACCATCTACTAAAATATAGCTACCCTCATATTACATTATCTCTGTAATGAGGGGACACGCGATTTCGCCCCCCCCCCCTCGCTATTTTCCTCTTTCTGTCATCCAAGAAGTTTCTATTGTATTAACACTGCATCGCCGTAAACTCCGACCACCCTTAACACAGAAATTGGAGGGAGAAAGGAGGAGAATGACACCGAGTGACACATCATGGCGTGACTGGTCATTGTCTTGTTATCTACAGTTGAATGAGGATACACGAACATATACTCCTCATGTCACTTCATGTCATTGTAAACCTCGCAGTGTGAGGCTGCAGGAACATGACGGGACATATTCATAGCGGGATATATGTAGTATCTCCACGACTCAGGACACATACAAGCGCCAACAGGGCACCACGTGACATGGCTACTCTCAGCTCATTCGACGGGTTTCGATCCACTGTTGGTATTGCTTGAGTAACACGCATTATAGATTATAGTGTGTTGTTAGAATTGCTGAAGCATATAGATCGGTTAGGCTTAGGAGACAATGACGACTGGCTTATTTGATCAAGGTTTAAACTGTTAAGGCACGTATTTGTGAAATTTGGCAACATTTGCATTTTTATTATATCCACCTCTAACTTTTACTTTCTTATTGCAGGACTTATTTGTAATATAAAACATTTAAAAACCATAAAGGGATGCTTGATCCCTACCTCACGATTTAGATAAATCACGAGTTGAAATTTAAACCTCAGTTTTCTCAGTTCCTCTTTTCAGCATTTTTCACTATTCAAATTGCTTCTTAGACCACAATTTTGGAATAAAATTTACAGAAGGTGCTCTATAATTACTAATTTAAAATTTGCTGTTCACAAGTTAAATCCTAAATAGGTCAAAAGTTGACAGCTTTCTACAACTCACATTGAAAAGATTAAAACTTACCTAATATGTATCATACCAAACTTTTTTTTTTTTTTTTGTTCTGCCTAATATTAACCGTAACATTACCAGCGGGGCCACTTTATGCCTACAGTTTGTAATTTCTTATATTCTGCCGTTTGATTTTTTTGATCAAAGGCATGCAATTAATAGTTATTATTAATCACTGTTTCTACTACTGAATTGATAAACTGTTGCATAACTTTCATTGTTGGTCTTTTTGAGAAACAATGGAATGTCAAGGTGGTCATAAAGTGCTGCCCCGTCGGTATAATGTGGTTAACGTAAAAAGGTAAAAAGGAATAGTTTAACAATGTTAAATATTATCTTTATAAACATGACAACATATAATACCCAAGTTTAAAATAAACTTGTTTTAAAGATTGCTCAGATAGTTTGTTACCAGTGCTGGTCACAAGGTGCCCCGCCGTTCGTACTATAAGTTCTGAATAAGGATTGATATTACCAGGGTTGAGCAATTTTTGCACAAGAATTCCCTTAACTTTGAATACTAAGTTCAATCCAAAACTTTTGGAACGGTAACCCGTAAGGCCCAAAAAGATTCCGTTTTAGGAAATCAAAAAGTGATTAATTAAGAATAAAAAATTAATATGTTAAATAAAAAATTAATATGTTAACGGTTATACACAGCTGGTTGAAATGTTTTCTACACGTTATGTTTTGTCTCCTGAGTATATGGTAAAGAGAAAAACTGAATTTTTGGATTTTCACAGAAGCTTTGCCTTAATATAATAAAAGCTTGTGGGACGCCTGACGCTTACAGCAAAGAAATTTTAAAAATAAATGTTTTTAAGGTGGTTGATAGGGTCTGATATTTATGAGAAGGAACGTCTTTAAAATTATAAGGGATGAAAGTAAAGCATTCATTTGGCCGCAGGGTTTGCAGTGGGAAGAAAACGGGACACCGTTTCAATCTACAGGCAGGGAGTAAGGCAGCCAGGTAGATTGTTAGATAGAAGTAGAACCTGATCTCAAGTGTGAAAATGGTTAGTCGTTCCATTCTCCTGTGTACTAAATATGAAAGGTAACTAACATATGCTTAGGAAATTATTGCGTTATCTATAAACAGTAAGGCTGTAACCTAGTATCGAAGTTACATATCCTGGAGTGACTCCCAATTTCTAGCACATACATATACTAAATTGTACGGATACTGGTAAATTGGAAGCCTTACTTGTTAATTTAATTACAGTATGTTCAATAAACATTTCTTTCTGAAAGACTGCGTGGTATTTGTTACTAACACTCTTTTAAGAAATACAGCTTTTGATAAGAACTGGCAAAATAAAGCAAAGGGTATGCTTTCACGTCCTTATGTGTTGTCTTCTTAAGGGACCATTGGGTTGAAATTTCAATTTTCTGTATTTTCATAGGTATAAAATAAAACTTAGCACACTTAATGTTGCTTTTACGTTATAAACCATTACATAAAGTTCCAACACAATCTGTTTGATAGCTTTGAGGGAGTTAATTATTAAATGTATTCAAAATGTGAAACTATCTTAATATTCAAAATATTCTATGTGCTTCAAAAACTGAACTATCACAACTCTAATTGCACAACAAATACCACCAATCTCGGGCAGGAAGAAAAAAACAATTTCTTTTAAGGTAATTAACTTCTTTGCTTTGATGAGCATTGAAAATACATTTTTACTATTATTTTTTGTGTATTTATTTTTTTAAAGCTAAACAAATGTTCATATTTTGAAACGAAAGACTGAAGTTGAAGTCATACAAATGGAGCACATGCTGGAAAAATTCTAGGAGCATAACACAAAATTTAAGGCGCATGGAGCAAGTAGTGTATTAAAAAATGTAAAGACGAGAAAAACTAATTTTTATACACACATGTGTCGATGACCTGTTTGTCACACCTTCCCTCTTTAGTTTAGTATTCTCTCTCCTCAGATGCATAACTTAACCACTCCTTTCCGCAGGACTTGGTTGTTTTTGAGCGTCTTTCGGCCCATACTTTCTTAAAACAGTGCCGCAAATTTAAGCAGAAAAGGGGCGTTTAAATGTAGCGCATATGGCATTCAAAGCTTGCACCAGACCTTTAAAAATGATGGAATCTAAAAATTTCGCTGCCAACTGATTACTGAAGGTTTGGTGAACATTTTATGCCTAAGCCTAGCAGTCGTGAACTTGACAATTTTTCGGTCATTTTTACTTTCTCTGCTGGTGAGTAGGGGAAGTATTGTGTTCTACCCAAAAATCCGATGTCGAGATTTCACCGGAAATATATGTTTTGAAATCCCCTGAACCCAAAAAAAGCATTTTTAGAAAAAGGTCCGTGTGTGTCGGCAGCATAACTCAAAAACGAAAAGTCGGTTAAAAACCAAAGTCGGCATTCAAGTTTAATGTATTTCAAGGATGCAACAGGAAGATTTTGAAGAAAATAGCCCCAACCCAAGTTACCCTTTAGATGGAAAATTTTTCGAAAATTTTGATTTTCTTGAAAATGGCTCTAACGATTTTGACTAAAATGTCACATGTTTGAGATATTTTTATGACAAATGAAATGTATATCTTGAATTTTCTGGCTATATCCCTTGTAGTCGTATTTACTCTGGACTACTTTTTCATGACTGGTAAACCGTTAGAGATAGACAAAATCTGACTGTACAAAACATGTAGATCTTGCTAAAATACACAATTTATGCCCAAAAAAATTTTCTTGTAGGGTGAACCATTTCGGAGATATTCCTTGTTTTGTGTGTGAGTTTCGGAAAACTTAAAACTTTCGTGAAATGGAACATCGTTGTTCATTTTTTATATGTTAAGTGTGCAAAAAGAACGGAATCTCAAAGCTTTAAAAGATATATCGCACAAAGCGATATTAATATTCCCCTTGTACCTACAAGGAAATAAGCAACAAGATAATTTGTACAAATAGTTATCTTAACTAACACGAAGATATTCCCCTTGTACCTACAAGGAAATAAGCAACAAGATAATTTGTACAAATAGTTATCTTAACTAACACGAAGATGATGTAGGAATAAGAGTTTGTAAGAATGGTTAGTACAAGAGTAGAGAAAGTCATGTGAGTGCAGCAGATCAGATTTTTATGTCTCAGAGTCCGTTAAGAGCGCATTCGAACCCCTCGAAGCTCCCAGTTTCATCACATCTGGTTCCTTCAGCAGTTTGATGTGTGAATGTTTCTTTTCCTGGATAGCAACGATGATTCAATCGTTGTTGACTTTGTCAAGAAAATCTTGTACCCTACCTCGAATCCCTATATGAGTGTTTGTGTCATTCTCAGCGTCCTCCAGAGATGCGTATCTTTGCTATTACGCCACCTGGTAGATATCTGCGGGTCCCAAGTTTGGAAAAATCGAACTCGTCCTTGCTGAGATGCGATCAGGGCGGCACACCGTGGGCCACGCACATTTGCTCACGACAGAACGCCTTCACTGTATCCAGATTTATTTTTAGAACACGGTGACTGCATTTTTTACTCTTGATAAAGATGCGGAGAATAGCACCATCTGTTTCCTGTATCATAGTGATATATTCTAAATACCACCTTTTTAATATCTTTCCCTGTTTCCTCATTTCAGTTGTATTTATGAAACTGCATTTGCGAAAATATAAATACACACTTTTCTTCAGTTAAGTTAAAACATTTACCTTGTATGCAGAATATAAAACACATGCAATACAGAAAATATAAATGCATTTCAAACTGCCATTAAGCTCTTAATTGACTTATTTTTAAGTAACCACTTTAGATATGCTGAAAAAGTAATTTGCACAAAACGATTCACAGCTCCACTATAAAATGTTATTTTAAACTTAAAAATCTAGTAAACCCAATTCATCAGCAAGTATTGATTAACTTTAATTATGGTGATAGAGCAAAACAGTGTCTTATATATTCATATGGTTTTCTCTACACAGTTTTTTTATCTGGCTCCTTCAATCAATTTTTACGAAGCCTTATTTTCCTAATCGTTTATAGAAAGTTTCACTACACACTTGTAGGTTGTGTTGTAGGTACAGGGGAGTACATATAAGAAATACCGAGCAGGATGGCTCCGCATTCGAGAGGTCGCGGGTTCGTTACCCGTGGCCGCGCACTCTGACATGGGTTTATCTGTGGTTTCCCCATGCCACTTAGGCGAATGCTGGGGTGCTTTCATGCCTTCTCCACGGCTTCCTTTCCTTTCCTTTCTCATTTCATTGTCATCTCTCAGGTTCGGTTGGTAGTGCGGTTGGTTCCGGCGTTAGCAAGCAGATGGCATAGTTGCCTGCTCATTATGAACTCTTCCTGGCCCTCCTTGGAAGTCACTGCCCGGGCCACTAGGGTCGCCTTGTCGCCCTCTCCCTTGCCCTCCGATCTCACTTCCCTTCATCCCTTCCCCCTGGGGGAGTGGTAGCCCCCAATAGATTCTCATCACAGTCACAGTGGGCGAGGTGTCCCCCCTTCGCCACACACGCACACGTACATAAGAAATGGAAGCGATTCTGAAGTGTCAAAAACTGCATCACTAGAGACTGGCCTTCAAATTCCATATCTAACAATGACTCAATGACAACTGGCGAAAGGGGACTTAACACCTCGATTGAAAGGCAATCTTTTGTGCCCATGCCCCTGACAGGACACTCCTCCTTGAGTAGGGATGAGGTGAATGAACCCTAAGGGTGGCCGTTGTCACGACAGAGCAGGTGTCAGGGTTCCTACATTTTCCCAATTAGAAGCACCCAGGCGGAGGCTGGCTTAGCTCTTCTCCCCCCTCGCGCTTGTACCATTCCATGGAAGGGGTGCCGGAAATCAATGACTCGCCTTCCAGTCCGGGTCGAGATTTCCAGAGCACATTTGCTCCCCCTGCCGTGCTACCGCCGCGACGCTCTCCAATGCTTCCAAACCTAAAATAAACCTGGTGGAATAAAGGATGAAATGAAATGGTTTATGTAACGAAGTGGAGGGACAGAAAATTCGGAGGAAAGAAAAAGGGTCACGAAGTTTGGCCATAGGGATCCAACCCTCGACCTTCCGAGTGCGGGGCACAGACGTTACCTCCTAAACCATCCCGCTGGGTACGGAATAGCGATAGTCAAATGTTTAAGAACTCGTCGCTATGCACTGGCAATTAAATTCCATACTCTTTCCATGGTATCCCTAGAAAGAACTTACGGTTGGTAATACTTTAGAAACAAAATGACAAGGTACTGAAAAATCAAACCAAGGAGTGGGAAGTTTAATTTCACAAAAAAGTGTGACTTTTGAAGAGATCCAAATTATGTATTTAGTTGGTTGTTATCTATCTCTTATGGATTATCCCACCTATAATGTAACATAGTAATGCTACTAAACGAAAAGTACCTCACAGACTATTCCAAGAAAATTCAAGTGATACATTTTATTTGTCGTATGTGTTAAACACATTGTTTTATAATCCAAGACGTTAGAAGTATTTTTGAGAAAACTGAAAACAAAGAAAACGTTTCATTGTAAGCGGTGTTTTGAGAATGGATCTTTTTTGACAACATTCTTGACGCATCTTTGGAAGATACTGAATTTAAATGGCAGATTTGGTATTTATAGGACATTTCGGGACACACACACTCAAACACGCAAACACACACACATAGACATATACACGGACCTTTTCATAAAAATGCTTTTATGGGGATTTAGCGGCCTTTAAACATGTGTTTTCTGTGAAATCCCGTCATCCAATATTTAGGTGGAATGTAATAGGTATTACCTCTACTTATGTTTGTGCAATGTGGTAGAAAAGATAAACTTCTTTTTTATTATTCAAAGGATCTCAAAATACGTATTTTCATTGAATTTCTATTAAAATGTCGTCGAATTTTAGGTGGAATGCAATTCTGAGCTTTGCCTCCTGCATAGGTGGTGGACTAAACGAAACTGATAAATTACATTATAGATTACACATACCTAGTTTATAGGGTAACTATTTCGTTCCACTGTATAATTTGATATCGAGATCTGTATGGAAATATATATGGTAGACAAACTAAAAGTTGCGTAGATTAGTCACTGGAAGTAGTACAAAGGAACATTATTGTTGTCAAAAATATGCATAATTACATAACTTTTATTTATGGTCCAGAGATGGAGACAACATACTATTATATATACCCTATTTCTAGAATATGACGTCACGCAATTGTGACCGATCGTATGTTGTTTCATGTAAAATAGTCCTACTTTCTTCCATGATTAACATTTTCAACTCTTCTACAGGGTTGCTCTAAAATTCCCCTTACAAGCTTCTAGGATCACTTGATGGCATTTAATATGTATATATTTTATCTCGGTTGGCTCATGGTGTATAATTCATGTGTACTTCTTTTCGGACTTTTGAATGAATGTCAGTTTTAGCTCAATAACTAATTTGTGTATATTAGTTTCATTCTTCCATTCACCTCATAATATAATGGTCAATACGTTAAATGGGCGGTAAACTAGCTAACATAGAAATATTTCGAATGCAAATTCCACCGTAATCGCCACAGAAATTGAAAGTGACTATACAAGATACATTATTAAATAACAACCCCTTCAGCAGTACTATTTTATTGTTGGAAAATGTTACAGATCTGCCAGATATGCTTCAATTTGTATAGTATCATCTTTTTCTTCTGGGATTAGACATCCTAAGAAATTCGTCATGGTAATTGCTCAGAATGTTTTTAATTTTTGCTATCACCATTAAAACAGCGATTTTAGATACACATGTTGAACGAATAGTCATCAGCATCAAAATGGCAGAACAAGGAAGATGAAAGGAAAGGAATATGCAGAAATATAAATAAGGCTTGAGTAGGTGTATCTGAAACTTCTGTCATTTGTGGGTATGTGACCTTCTTACCAAGCGGTAACGTGTGTGGCTCGCATTAGGATGGTCCCGGGTTTGAATCCCGTCGAGCGCCCACTTCACCTTGGTTTTTCCGAGGTTTTTCTTGGTTGGCAGGCCTGTACGAAGTTACCATCATATTAAATTTCTGCACTTAGATTAATGTTGGACTGATATTTCTGAACAGAAACTTGAAATTAAGGAAAATTAAATTCGAATTATATGTCAGTTCTTGGATGGAGACGTTTCGAAACGAAATATGACAGATTGCTCATAATACTTATGTTTCGCAAATGCTTATCTGGATTTGTAAAGGTTCCCTGTTCTTCTGAAACAGATTTTACGAGCATTTGTAATATTGTCCTTTCCATTTGGGAATTTTTAGTACGTCAAATGTAAATATCGTGAAACAAGACCCTCATTAAGCGTTCAAAAATAAGTATGAATAAGTTCAACGGGAAGGGCTTGAAGGCTTCCTTTCGGCCGCGCCGTAGCCGAGTGGTTAGACTATTCACTTCTCACCTGGTTCGATCCCAGGCAACTGCATGTGGGATTTGTTGTAAACGATGCGGCACTGGGGCGGGTTTCCTCCGGGTTCTCCGGTTTCCCCTGCCATCTCATTCCAGCGGTGCTCCATCTTCATTCCATGCATCATCAGTGTCATCGTCTGCGGTGTCGTATGTAGTAAAAGCAAACGTTAAACACTACAAAACAAAAAAATACTTCCTTTCGAGTTAATTGTATCAAAGTAGAATATATTGGTGTATTGTAACAGTTACGCATAACCGGCCGGGAGGAATCGGGGCGCTGACCACGTCCCACCTCCAGTACTGCAGCTCACTCATGATGCCTGTGGTGGGCAGAGGTGGGAAACGCAGCGGTCGGGCTGTAGGCCTTACCCCAAATGGGTTGTTATGCCATGGGATTACCGGAAAAGTACGAATCGGTTGGGGAATCTAATATCACAGTGGCAAGTTGGCCATGGTAGCTTTGTGGTTAGAGCAGCCGTTCGATAAGCGGAAGATCCGTGGTTCAGATCTATGGCATTGAATTTTTCAGTCCTGATTCCACCTCTTAAACATTGCCCACACACGGCTTGTGTGTTTAAAAACATCAGCAGGAAGTTAAATAAATAAATAAATAATTATTTTCCTTGTAATTTGCAGTTAGAGGTGGGACTGCTTTATGAAAATGTGCATGTGTCATCCTTTGAAGATACTGAACTTATATAACTAAGTTTGGTACTTTCCGTTTTTGGGTATGCTGTTCACAGACACATACACCCATGCACATAAAAGTTTAAAAAAACGCTTCTTTTTGTGTTGAGGGTCCTCAAAATATGTATTTCCAGTGAAATCTCAGTATACAGTACAGTATACAGTGCCTGAACAATATCTACTTTTCAGACATTGTTTTGTAATCGATGAGGTTAAGATCCCAGCTTGGCAGTGACAACAATGAACACCTTTTTTATTGTTTCATTCATAATCCGACTTTAACTGAAATAGTCATATCGGTGGTCTTTAGCCTTGGAATGTATTGTTAGCTCGTATACCTAAGTTGCGATTGGATTTTTTGTTTTTCTTTGGGATTTATAAATTGGATCACAGATACATACACTGGCACCGTCATTTGTACTTCCGGACTCTGGGGAGAATAGGGAATAATCAATCTTGGCTAGAGAAATTGGGAAGGATAGGGAATAATCAGTCTTCGCTAGAGAAAAATCCTTACTTCCCAGCCGGAAATAGAACTCTTCAACCATAGTACAGCAGGCTGGTACTCTACCGATTGAGCTAAGAGGCCAGCTAATTGTATAAACCGGAGTGTCTCAGAATTACTCTACCACGCAATTATTCTACGTTTTACGATAACAGTGATGACCAGGGCTTGGATTTTTAGGTAAACACATATTTTGTTTGCATCTTAACACGGATTTGAAACTGTGCTTATGTTCTGGATCACAGATGGGGAGAATTGACTCAATGAGTCACTTCCCCCGCATCGCAATTGTAACCCCCTCCACCGCCTCACAGCGATTAGCTACCAGGCCACGCCTCCTGCTATTGTCTTTCTACCTCAGAGAACCGGACAGTCCTTCGAATTGTGTCAGTAAGTGGAGAGGGGAAATACTCGATTGCATCCCTGTCAACCCTCCTCCCCATGCCTCTTCTGGATATTCCACTGGATCACATATTTTAAGTTTTATTGCATATAAAACATACATGTTCTTATTCATTATGTAAATTACTATTTTCGGTAATTAACATGAATTATTAAGAGCCGCATAAAGGAAACCCACTTTCTATAATAATTTTCACATATTTACATGAGGTCACATAAAAGCAGCAGCAGCAGAATTGTTTTTAACAAGCCACCATTCAGCTTCTTTAATGCTCAATTACATAGCTCAGAAGTCGCAATATGTTATTCATTATTGGAAGAACTGATATGTTACCTAAAGCAGTTGGAAGAAAATATAGACATCCTACTTTCTCAAGCTACGTGAGCAAGCAAAATAAGAACGGGGAATTCCTCCACTGCCATCTGCTTGATTAAGCACCTCTCATCGCTTCACAGCCCGGCTAGTGTATACACTGGAGCTTGTTAAACTGTATAGTCAATTAGTCATTTGTGTCTCCACAAAGTTTGTACGACATTCTAGTTGTGTTGTGGTTTCTGGAAGTTAAATATCGACAGTTTTGAGTTCACAGTGGATTAAATATGCTCAGAATGAAAAGCAGTGCAAGTTTCTGTGTGCAACAATATTCTGCAGAATTAAGGGTAGTTTCAGTTGTGATGGCAAGATTCTGTATTTCAGCTATGTGGTAAAGTTATAGTAGCAACCAACGTTCAAAACTAACGAAGATTTAAGCGGTCAGAAACAGTCGAAATTCAATATCAATTATTCGTGACAGTCGTCAATTTTTCGAGATGGAAAATAAGGGGTTGTATACTGTAACTCAGTACTTGGTGATCCCTTCCACGAATAATGTCTGCTGAGTACCACATACAGTTGTATTAGTTTAGCCACTCAGAACTTGTTTGTTTTTGCACACATTTTTGACATTTTCGAGACATAAAAAATGAATTTTTCACAATTTTAGCACCAAAAAATCCGAGTCCTAGTGATGTCTACAAATGTAGAAGCTATCTCAACCAGCCTATCACTGTTTAGTCTTTAAATCTTCAATCATTGTATTATTCCCTTTGCAAATCATCCATATGTTACTTAATCACATAAAATGAATACAAAATGAGTACTGCTAAAGCTCCAATGTGTCAAAACTAATATATGTACATTCAAATAGTAGCTTTGATATTAGTGGCTAATGAAAATTCGAAAAATCGTGTGATATGAAATGCCGATTCATCCGCCGCCCAAACCGCAGTTGCATAAACTTGGAACATGCTACTTAGCCCTTAAAGGTGAGCATGATATGTATTTCAATACTGGAAGAGGTATCTAAGTTGACTGAGTAATTTCTGGTGCCAAACGTCGATTTATATGTTCTATTACTCCAAATCCATTCATGATATGGGACCAAAACATCCTCACACAATATTCACGAATTTACATAGAATATAAAATGGGCAAATATGAAAAATGAAGCACACTTCCTGGAAAAGAAGATATAAAATACCTTTTAGCACAGCGATGTCCAGTGATTGCGAAAGAAGAGAGGTTGGATTTAGCTCCTTCCACTTTATGTGGATTATAACACTCTTTTAACACTCAGACGTGAATTGTGTTGCAGTGGCGCTTTGGATATATGTATGCACATTACATCTGATTTACAAAAACACTTTGAAATCTAATGCGGTAAACACCTGTTCATTAGTGACTTCTTTAGAGCTGCTTACGTTTAAGAGGTCTATCAAATTTGGCCACGAAGTCGAAGTGCATAGTCTTAGAAGATACACCAAGTGATCCTAGGCGGCCCGGGTTCGATCCCAGGGACCCGCATGTGGTATTCGTGGTGGACGAAGCGGCGTCAGGGCGGGTTTTCTCCGGGTACTCCGGTTTCCCCCGCCATCTCATTCCACCGGTGCTCCATCTTCATGTATCATCAGTGTCACCGCCTGCGGTGCCGAAGTAGTAAAAGCGGGCGTTAAACACTACAACAACAACAACACCAAGTGATCGTCGCGTAAC
>CM060964.1:117920704-118090704 GCA_030765045.1 Tenodera sinensis | reverse complement strand
GAGGAAGGTTTGTACTTTTTTTAAAGATGAAAAACATAAAATGGATTTTTGAGCCCAAATCACTACCCGGCCCCTTAAGCTTGCTCAGACATTTTGTTGCTACTGGTAGTCACAAAGTACTCACCCGTTGGCAGTATAAGTCCTGTAATAAGGGTTGCATTAAAATCAAATGTGATTCAAGCAAAAGAGTAAAACATGAATTGTTAAGCAATGTTAAATATTACCTCTATAAATGTGACAAGGTATAATACCCACTTCTAAAATACCGTTGGTGGTAAAAGTTCTGTAATAAGAGTTGGCATTGCTAGGGTTGATGAATGACAACGCCAAAAACTCCAGACACATAAGCTGATTTCATCAAAACTTATCTTTTCTTATAATCATTATCCCTTGCATCCATTAGTTAGCATTCTTACTTTCGTATATATGCTTGGAAGTTTGTTTTGTATGTCTATTACTATCCATCCTCATTACATGATCGAACCATCGTATTCTTCTTTTCCTGATTGTACCTGAAATCTTTTCACATTATTTACTTGTACACAGATCTTCATTTTCTTAAAGTCTAAGCTCTCCTTTTTCAGTTTGAATTGGAGCCAAGATATGCCTTAAACATTTTCTTTCCTTCTTTTCTAATGCTTCTTTTTCTTCTGTTTTAAAGGAAAACACTCTGTAACATACAGACATTTAGGTTTAAATACTGTGTCTGATTTTGGTTTCAATTGAAATGTTTTTGTTATTCAGAGGTATTATTATTATTATTATTATTATTATTATTATTATTATTATTATTATTATTATTATTATTATTATTATTATTATTATTATTATTATTATTATTATTATTATTATTATTATTATTATTATTATTATTATTATTATTATTATTATTATTATTATTATTATTATTATTATTATTATTATTATTATTATTATTATTATTATTATTATTATTATTATTATTATTATTATTAGTAGTAGTAGTAGTAGTAGTAGTAGTAGTAGTAGTAGTAGTAGTAGTAGTAGTAGTAGTAGTAGTAGTAGTAGTAGTAGTAGTAGTAGTAGTAGTAGTAGTAGTAGTAGTAGTAGTAGTATTAATATTATTACTATTGTTATTATTGTTGCTAGTAGTAGTAGTAGTAGTAGTAGTAGTAGTAGTAGTAGTAGTAGTAGTAGTAGTAGTAGTAGTAGTATTAATATTAATACTATTGTTATTATTGTTGCTAGTAGTAGTAGTAGTAGTTTTGGTGATGTAGTTTGTTGTGTAGGTAGGAAGGTATGTATATGTAGCGTGTATTGTAAGGCGAGTGGTTCTCGCACGATTACTTCTCCCTAACCTCGCTTGTTTCATCCTCAGTTGTGTGTCGGTCGGTCGGTTGGTCGGTCGAGCCGAGCGAGGCGATTCCAGCCGAGTGGATCTGTAGCTGCTGTAGTGGAGCGGTGGTGTCAGAGCCAGCCATACCACCATGGGTCCGCTGCAGCACGAGGACCAGCGGAGCATCGCTTGTACCTCCCTGGCTGCTGGCGAAGAGGATTCGTATCGTAGACGACCTCGGCCGCGAACTCTCTACTCCGTAAATGTCAACCCAATTTCTTCATCCCTCCATCAGATTAGACTCACAACGAGTGTAGCTAAATGCACCGAGCGCGAGTGTGGACGCGGAGGCGGTACAAGGTGCTGGTCAACGTCTAGGACCATTTCTCCTGCGACTTGTGTTGCAGTGATCGTTTTTGCAGTGCTTTGCTGGTGCACTCCTTATCCCCCAGGAGCACTGGCGGCAGACAGCAGTAGTAATAATCACCATCCTGGGGGTAACATGAGCAACTTATATTCGGGATACCCTTCGTCCGCGACGTCCGCGTCCAACGGGCAGAACCCGGGTTCCATGAGAGCAGCGACTGCCGCAGCTGGAGGTGGAGCCGCTAGAGCGCAAGGAGCGGCGCGGAATAGAAAATCTTCCGGCAACGGAGTACGCGGAACATCAAGATCGCTGCACCATCAGCACCAGCAACAACACGTGGAGTACGGGGTCACGGAAAGTGGGGCGATCATGGGGGACGCCGAGGCCATGGAATCCGAGGATGCCATCCTCTCCAACATCGCCACGACTACGTCACCCAATGCAGCTGCCGAGCTCGGTGGTGGGTGTCCTTCCTGCATGTCGCGAGAAAATTTTAGAAATTATAGTCTGGAGAACATCAAAGTGCAAATTCTGAACAAACTTGGAATGAAACAGGCGCCAAATACTACCGGAAGGCAGCTACCGAAAATTCCACCCCTGCACCACTTACTACAGTTCTATGGCGCCCAACATCACGGTCACCACCAGCACACCCACTCACATTCGCACCATCAACAGCAACATCAGTTCGGAATGCAAGGAGATGAACCCATGCGTGTGGCCAGTGCTACAGCACCGGTCTTCAAACCTGGTAGCATCATTTCAGACGAGGACGACGATTACCATGCCCGCACGGAGCGTGTCATCGCCTTCGCACAGCCATGTGAGTACACTTCCACCTTAATTTAACAATTTGTGTTGTACGTAGTGACAGGAATTATTCATTCATGAACTGGTCTGGGACGCTGCAGATTAATGCTTATATTTGCCACTGGACAACATATAGGTACATGTAAATTAAAACATACATAAGTTTTATTAGCATGACCCAAAGCCTAGTATATCTGTTGGAAAGTTTGCACTCAGATGGAAAGCGGCTATTTTAACCATATCCTTTCACAGGTTATTTCTTGCATATAGCATTAATTACGACAATACAACTAATAAATATTTAAAGATCACCAGTTATTCTCGATTATCATATTGAAATACTGACTTGTTTCACAATTCCGGGATGCTAATTTCATTCCTAAACACTTTTATGCGATTATTTATTTCAGTAAAGTTTCATCCTTTGCGACTTAATTCTGTGTCGAGAACAAACTTTGGCTCACTGTAGAAGCAGGATTTAGAATTATAGTTTTAATACCAGGATTCTTTAAATTTTCACAGGAACTTAGCAAAAAAATTTACGGATGTAGTAAATGAACTGTAAAATTTTATAATCTCAGAGAAACAGAAAGAACATTAAAATCATTTACTATAGGTGTTAAGGCCTGTTGTAATTTGAAATAAAACACGTATAAAACCAGTTCACAAATCCATTGGAAATTGCAAGAAAATGTTCGCTCAAGATTGTTACGGATGGTTAGAAAGTGTCATATATGATGTTATAAAGTTTTATTGTGACAAATACTATTTATGGTTTTCTCCAATTACTAGAAGTAATCCAAAGAGGATGTCTCGGTATTCTTTTTTTTTTTATTTATTTTTTTTTTTTTTCGTTAGCTACATATTGTCAATAGCCATCAATCATGTAGTGTATACTTATTATTTTGATTTTTATATTTAATGTTGATCCTGGTAACATTAAATGTTTAAAGAGAAATGGAGAAAGGATAAGTTACTGATAACATTTCGTGTATGGCTTGTGGGTTTTTATATGTCCATGCATTAACAAGTCCAAAAATAAGTAGTCTTAATCTTAACATTTCAACTAATTATTGCATCAGTCACTATACCCATCAATACTGAATCAGAGTGCATTCATCATCACCCTCGCACTGATTGGTCCATTAGGACCTTATGGTCACTTCGTAGGGAATATGCGGAATGCAATTAGTGGCATTTATGCTACCTTTTCCCTATGTTCTGCGGCTTCTAGGGATGTCGTGTTTTCTAGTTTGGAGGTCGATCTTAATAATGCTTGGGACTGTGCTTTGTTTAAAACAACTATTCTACTGTGAGAAAATAATTTTCTTAACGAAGGAAAGTTAAGGGTAGCTACAGATCAGATAGAATATAATATTGCTGGTTGAGATGGCTGACCTAGCCTACATTTTTAATCTGGTTTCGTCTGTAAATAATCCTATAAAATACTGAACTGCGGGAGAGTATTATGAATTCTGAAATTAATTTGCATAATCAACGGAAAAATTGTAATATATCGTGAATGTAATTAGCTTTCACTAACCGCTCTGTTTGAAATTTAGTATTTGGAAATGAAACTTGAGGTGTAACAGAGTTCAATGGGCTGCCATGAAATAGGCCCAGGTAAAAAATTAAACACCATTTATAGTTGTTATCAGCTATGTACGTTTTAGGAATGTATTTAAATAACTGGTGTTTGTTTGGGATGCTATCCGTGACTCCGCGGCCAACTAAACAGTCTGTTCGATTTTCCTAAAATTAATTTTCCGTACATTTAAGATAATACCTTTTAGATGCCAAAATTTATTTTCTCCTTGCTTTTGACAATATTGCATACTACGTGCTACATTGGGATCGCTATGTACAACAGCAAAATCTTGCCAATATATATAGTGCTCCATTAGTGACTCCAAATTACTCCCTGTATACTAATATTCAATAATGATGGTGAAGTAGATTTCTCAATTTTGACTAACCATTAGCCAACTTAAACACAAGTCAAACATACAATAGCAGCCCGAGTTTATATAAAATTATATTTCCCCTTCTAGTAATGAACAACTGAGGATCACAAAAGCATAATGGTACTTTCATTCATTCATCCCATGAATAAATAACTGGGTGGTAAAAAATGAGCCTTGGCTTTCTGAAATCTATATCATAACGTTGGTAACATACAATTACAAGGCAGCTTGCTGTGGAAGACAAAATGTATAAAATAATGAGTATGTACTGCCCTGTTGCCTCAGATGGTGATTCATTTGCAAATAACTCCATATCTTTGGTATATGAATTGACGAAAATTGAGAAAAAGAGGGTGTCCATTAACGCCTAGTGAAGGGTGAATTTATTTTGTTTAAATTTTCATGTGAAATTGTTGGCCAGAAGTATCGACACGTGGGGATGACGTCAACATATTGCCTGGCATTTAATGGAGCAAGTGAGCGGGGTGGGGAGACGTTCAATTACATGCCAGTCTGACTGTGTGACGACTATTCTCCGGGGGCGATACCAGACACCAGCCACGTGCAACTGCCAATAGGGGTTTTAACGTCCACGGGGTTACAGGCTTACGGTAGTGCTAAACTCAACTTTACGTTCCCCACTACTAGTGTCAGCTAAACATAATTATACATCTGAATTTGTGTGAAACCTGATATGTCTTCTTGCATTCTTGAACATTTTATAAAGAGCAGTTCTGCAATGGAGATTGCTTTGCTGGTCCATAAAGACTGCTAACTCTTATAAAAATATCGTAAGCTGAGGCGACTTTGACCTTTGACCCAATTGCGAAGTCAGGTTTTATTTATTTCTCATAGTGTTTAACACCCGTTATTACTACATGTAACACCACAGACGGTGAACAGTTGTGATAGGAAAATGCAGTAATATAATATTTAAGAAAGGAAATTTGGGAAGGAAACGTTCCAGCTCTAAATTTAAGGTATCTTCCAAGCATTTCTCTATTTTTTAATTGTTTTAATGTTATTTATTTATTATGTTTTCACCTTTCCCATTTTTCACTACGTTTCTGTTATTTTCCTGATTTCCCCCCCGTTTTTGCTGATATACTCACAAACACATAAAAACACCCAGCCCCAAGGCGGGACTCGAACTCGTGGTCCCCTGTACCACGATGCACCAAAAAGCTAGGCGCTTTAGTGAGCGCGGCTATGGGTACTGGCACGTTTGTCAGTTGTGAGAAAAACTGAGAAAAACCTGGACATAACCTGGTCAGTGAGGGTCCTGGAGAAACTTTAACCATGGACCTGCCGGCCAATCGTGTACATTTGTAAAGATGTCAGCTGTAGAGAAACTTGGTTTCAGATTTGGGCTAGAGTAGCAATGTGACTGTCACCCCAGTTTGCAGTACTTTTAAAACAAAAATTGCCATTCAATTAATGAATATGTAATGGAGGAGTACAAACAAAGCATTATGCTGCTTAGCCTAGGGGTATTTTTGATTTAAATTACATTTTTTCGAATTAATATTCCCTTATTGATAAAACAAGATTCCTAATCAGTAGCAATATTATATTAGGATCATTTTCAGCTTAGAAGAACAGCACAATTTCTCTTAGGTATTTTAGAAATGCTTTCACATGCAACGAAGTTAGAAAACTAACTTCCTTTCGAAAGATAACGCTGACAAGGACATATGACTTACCACATAAATATATTAATCCTTTGATGCATTGTTTATATGTTTATACTATTATTGCATTTGTCTAAGACGCGAACAACTGCTAGGTTGGTTTAAGCATCACCGGTGTGAGAAGTTCAACATTCCAGTGTATCAGATTATAGTATTTAAGCACACTTCTATGCTATTCTGGAAAGGGACCGAACTCACGACCAATATTTCTGAACCACCTGTACCACCAGCGCGACAGTTCATCTCCTTTTTGATTCTGCATTCTGCGGCAATGATTACTATAAGTGGACTAATTTCAACACATCCTGTGCCAACACATACTTATTACTTTGCACAAAATTATATTGAAGCTGAGAAATATAAGAAACATACCTAGGCACATTTTGTGGCGTTCCAGTGAAACTGTGGTGACCTAATAACATAACTCGTCATTATCTTATATATTTAAACGAGCAATATATGGAAAAGCTTTAGCAATTTCAATCAAATATTGTATTCAGATAAGGTTTTGATTTTTAAGTGTATCTATATAGGTGTCATAGGTGTCGATTTTACGCGTAACAGTCACAATTACTCTAAACCTTATTTTGGCTATAATTTATCTGTTAATGGGCCAATTTCAACATACAAGCTAGAATATTAAAGGTCTCGACAAGAGCTTTCAGAAAACATAAAGAAAGTTGACTTAGCTATCATAGTCTATGCCTAATAGTCACAATTAGTCTAAACCTTATTCCGGCGATAGTTTCTCTGTTAATCATTCGATTTCGGGAAATAAGCTAGTGTTTTAAGGTCCTCTTCTAGGGATATCAGAATACAGTAAGAAAGTTGACCTAGCTGTATTAGTTAATGTGTTAAAGCTAGTCCCGTCTGTATGGTTGAAATGGAAATACAATGCATTACATTTCACGGCTGAAATGATGGTGGTTATAAAACATATATATATAGCCTTCAAATCCAGAGGTCTCGGGTCGATTCCCCACTGGAAATGGAAATTTTCTTTATCCAGGATTATTTCCAATCCTCCAATAGAATGTGAATTTAAAGACAAACCTAAGTAAAAACCCAATGTGTGTAACACCACAGTAAAACGAGTGAATATGGTTGTCAGTGATCAATTGTTTCAAAGGCAAAATCCGTCAACATGACCTAAGATATTAAAGGCGGCATACAAATGGAATAAAATAAATAAAAACAATTAGACAAGTATCCCATGCTTCACAGTGCGGATTTACATCAACATGCAGAGATAACCGATTGCAAAAAAGAAATACGACGAATTATGTAAGTAGTACATTGTGATAGTCGATATTGTCAATGCGTCACATTCCAATTGGCGATTTGCCACTGAAAATTGTTAAATATAGGACTATTATCTTTTTTGTTGAACCACATATTTATTTTCTCAAAGTTTGTTACTACATTTATTAAGCCATAGTTAATTTTACGTAAGTTATCTGTGGTGCATTGTTCATGAATGTAATAAATGCACTGCATGCATCGTAGAACAATGAAATGAGTAACATTGATCTATAATTAAAATAGCATCATTTGAATGGCGGAGGAATCAACAATGACCCATGAAGTAAGAATGAAAACAATGAACTATGTCCAAAAGAAGCATTTACTAGGTTAGATAGCGGATGGCTGCTTGTGTGGGCTATTAGTTCTTCCAGCAGCCTTGGCGAGATACTATCATGACGTCATAGCAGCAACCTGTGAGATACAGAGAAATGCACGCACCACGTGTCAGTGCATTCAAGGTGCGATCATCATTTATTAGGGTGCATCTAAGTGAATTTTTCCGTTGAATATTAAAATTCTAAAAGTGATATGAGAGCGGATGTTAATTGGCTGAACCACGAAGTACATGTAACACAGACTATGACGATATGTGTCGTGAGCTCCGTTTGAAGGTCAGGGGTTGAAAATTCGTAAACAAACACAGAGCTGCGCTCTACAGTCGCGTACAGACTAGAAGTAGATACTTCAAGAACCACGATGGAGACACGACTGGACTATCAGTGTATATCTAATGTGTTAACATTTTATTAATTTCCTGTAACATAGTAATAGCAAATGCATTTTAGTCGCACTTCCCACATGTCTACCAGCAACATCGGTGTTTTCATCTACCCAGACCGAGATTTTGTTATGTGCTACAATTGTCTTATATTACTCAGACTCTTTCATAGCATATAGGTAAATAATTTCTGTGCAAAGTTGGATTCAGATGAAATTATTTTACCAATGTACCAGTGTTTCAATAAATTCTTTAAACTGTGGAGTAATTACTATATCTCTTCCTTTTAAGCTAATAATTTAACCCGAGCTTTATGTTTTATGGGTGTCGCAATGTCTACGTATAAATCTTCGTTTACGAACGCGTATTTCCTTGTTGCACATTATACATGTAATACTTTGCTCGTTTTCTCTGAAGTATTTGGAGTCATATTCTTCCTTCAACTGCTTAATTTTAGACGGCTTGGTCTTCGGCATCGTTTTTGATCGTATTCAACTAATCTATATTTAAATTCAAGAACACAGCAACTAAACAGTAATGTGAACCTGTTTCGCTTCGCCATGGTCAGTTCAAGGTAGTTGCTTCCACATGTCATGGTGCACGGCATGCACTCTACAGATAACACCAGAGCTCTGACGTCACCGTATATTCCGATACCCTGCAATCTATTTCCACTGTGGACCCAACCATAATCCATTCTTCAGTGATGTTATATTAAGCGTATTTAATAAACCTTTTAACGTTCATTCAGTGGTAAGTTGAAATTAGTTTAAAAGAAGGACACCTACTCCCGTTTTAAAAAGAATTAAAAAGACTGCGAACAAAGTGTAGAACTTCGTGCGCACATTTAACTCTGATTTTTTTTAGAAATATATTTTGGTTATGCGGCTGTGGAACCTTCTGTAAGCTCCTCTGCTGGCCGTTTTTTGTTGCTGTTTGGAACAATAAAGATCGGGGCTATTCGTGCATAACGGATATAATTTCCTTGTCTCATATTGCATGCTTTAGCAAACTTTTCAGGATACGCCACTGGCATGTACTCACTGTGGTCTAGTATACTGTTATTAAACCACAGTACACATATATCGGAGTCCCATGTAAAGACTGAGAAATTAACCATTGGCAAATCCACAGCCTTCTTATATTTTATGCAAATGGATCTGACATAATCAGTAAATTGGAAATTGAAGTCCATGGAAGTCATCCCAAAACAGGCTGGCTTTCCAAGCTGAAGCATTTATAACACTAATATGTTATAGGTTCTATCAGCAAAGGTATGCCTCGGGCGCGGAGGACCCGGATTCGATCCTCGGTACCAGAATGGTGATTTTATCCCCTCTGGGAGGTCTGGCACGGGGTGCACTCAGCCTCGTTAGGTCCCGGGGGGACCAATTGAGGAGCTACTTGATGGAAAAGTAGCAGCCCCAGGTCCAGAAGGCCGTACAACTGGCCGGGAAGGCTCACCACGTTCTGAGGGAATAGGTATAATACCGGTGCAATTATCACATTGTGCTCTGGCAGATTAGCATATGATCATCGGCCGCCTCGGTTCTCACCGTGAGCCAGTGGGCTCTGGTGGCACTCAAACCCTACCACTATGGCTCCAGGATTGTACGGGACTCTCCACACAGATAGATGAAACTTCACTGATTCACAGTAATATTGTGGGAAATCAAGTAGTGGGCAGACTGTCGAGGAAGAGAAACCAAAGATTGTCATTCCTGTCAAAAGGACTATTGTCAGCACCAATTTCTATAGAAGAGCTAAGAAAGAACAAGTGCAGTTCTATCAGAGCTTTTCTGGACAAATATTGGGAAAATGCCTGGTAGTAGCAGAAGAGTTTATACACAGTTTCAGGACGCACAACCAAACCTAAGTTTAGAGTTAAACGTGCGCACCAAGTTCCACATCCTGTTCACCGCTTTTCATCTATTTATTTCAAATCGGCAGGCCACCCTTTTTAGCTATGTCTATCGTATTACTTAATAAATGTGATTGAAAAGGTTTATTAAATACACTTAATATAACTTAACTTTTAGAATTACTCATAATTCAACATTCAGCAGCAGAATTCACTGAAATGCACTCAATAAACACTGTTGGAACCTTGAGTGTACTGGCACGTGGTGCGTGCACTTCTCCGTATCACACAGGTAGCTATTCTGACGTCATAATAGCAGGATATGTGGTGAGAATACCTTAGGACCTCACCTAGGCTATTAGAAGAACGTAACCCGTAAAAACACGGAATCTACTATTTAGTCAGTAAGGGCTTCTTTGGAACAGAGTTCATGACTTCCTCTCTTAGCTCGTGGGTCATTGTTGATTGCACTTCCATTTAAGTGGTTATATTTTAAATTGTTGATGGATGTTAGTCATTTCATTATCGTACAACACATGTGGTGCATCCAGAGCATTCATGGAGAATACGCCACTGCTATGCCCGCCACTGTCACTCGCCAAAGCCGGAAGGTAATAAGCAAGTTTGGTTTATTTTATACCATCTCGGAAATGTGTAGATTTGTGTGCTATTTTAGCGTGGTGAAGTTTGGTTTAGCGGGCAGTAGTTCTGTCTCCCACTTGTATACCAGGTTCAACACTCTTCATGTCAATACAGTGTCATCGCTCTTTAACTGTGCACCACACTAAACTGACACTTCATATAGGTCTCTCTTTTACACATTAAAGAACAAATGTATCCTATCCTTAGCAGCGTTTTAAGGAAGCGAAAGTGCTTTCTGGCAGGTTTGCAATAGCAGTAATGATTAGAGTGGATGCGCACCTTCAGTCAGAGATGTCCACTTTAATTTAAGGGCCCAGTGTGGAACCAGACAGACAGCACGTGACCCCTCTCTGTTGGCCGGTCAGTTGTTAGTCTTGACCCCGTCATGCACCGGCACGCGCATTTCACACCCCCTTCAATTTAGCTAATATTCTTCCTATTTCATAGGCACAGTGACAGTTAAACATGCTGCTTAATTTAAACTCTGCGAAATTGATGAATTTGAGCTCTTTCGCTATTACTCACTAAAGATTCTAAACTTATTCATGTAAAGAGAGCGTTAACCTTTGCAAACAATCTTCTAAGCTGGTACAGCTTCATTCTGCATTGGAAGCACCGTTCATGCTCGCCCATTGGTTCAATATATACACAGTAAGCACAACACCCCTAGTTCGTCTTACGGCTGTGGTCGTGATATTTTCAAGTTTGATTCCACTTCCAACATAAAAGAAACAGTTACTAGATATTACTTATTCGACTCTGGAAAATAAAATAAGGTAAGTAAGGTAAAGCTAGTAAGCTGCAGCTTAAATTTTTGCGGGAAGAGGCATACTTACAGTTTGTTCATCAGCTGAAGGTCCCTGGCAAGATTGCAGGCAGCCACTACATCAATAAGCAATTTCCGATAAACAATGACATCGCGAGCAGCAGTTCTCTAGTCACGTTTACGATAATGTTGCCAAACTTGGAATGTGCATTCACGCCAGATTAAAGCAAACAAGCCTCTCAAAATAGCACAATTTATATGTTATTTTCAGTTCAGGGAGTATATTTAGCTTATAAAATGTAAACAATCTTTTCAACTACTCCGTCTTTTTCCCAACGACCATTTTCTGTCTTTTCTATGTTTTTACAAACCACTGCCAATCTGTTTCGGCCTTGTGATATATCCTCGATCGTTATATCGTGCAATTCCTGTAAGAATAAATCAGCTGTTGCATTTCTTCAAGCATTCATTTTACCTTGGCCCAGATTAGTCCTATGAGATTGAGGTCACACATTTATGGGGATAAGTGAACCACAGTGTGGCCCAATAAGACCAAAATAACCAATATTAACGTTAAAACAATTGAGGAAGTATTCTGTCTAACAGCTTCTCATTCCCTCCAGCAGGATGAAAGAATGAAGTATTAAAATTTCGTTGAGTTAATAGTATAGTAATTTTTCCTGCAAGTACAGGTAGTGAAAGTAATAGAAAAAAGGCAGTAATACCTTTAAGAACCTCTTTAGGTTTGTTTGATTCAGGCATTCTATAAAGATCTGTTTTACATATAGAACTGTCACTCTGAACCCCTTTGTTCTACAGCCACAATATCATAGCAGATTTCACAGCACTCCTAGGTGGAGGATTATCTGCTTCTACATTACTTTTACGATTACTTCAATCTGCTATGCATTAGTGTTGTTAGTGTATCACGCCAAGCATTGAAACAGAGCGGCTGGTGGTTCTGCTTGCTTTACGCCGGTCATGTCAAACGATGTGCGCGCGCAGTGGATGTGACTCGGAGAAGTGCATCTCGCTGGTTGATGTTAACGAGGTTTAAAGCAGAGTTTTTCAGTATTTTGTTCGGCAGTGAAGGTTAATTTCATATTTTTAACTTCTTCTACAACTATCAGAGTGCAACAAGCAGCATTTTGAACAGTAATTGGTGTGAACGTGTAAGAGTGAAATACGCCAGGAAACCGAAGGCAGGGTATGCAACATTGCTCATGTGCTTCCCTGTGGTTCACTACGAGGAAAACACGTGTTGTGGACAGCGCGCTGCATTTCCAGAAACCGCCCTAAATATGGAATCCGAATGCTTCCAATCAATAAACTGAGAATGCAGAAATAAATAATGGGAATGATTTATTTTTAATATTTAGCAGTACGTAATTATAAGGTTATATGAACATTGAAAAATTGAAAAAGAATGTTTTTCAAAGTTAATAATTTTTATGTACTAAACCAAGACATCACAACATTTTCTGTTCCCAACATTCTTGTGAGAGTGCTTATCTATAATAGAATAATAGAAATTATAAAAATTTTGAAATCTCAATCGTGTGGAGCATTTAAGGTATGGTGCTGAAAATAGCTAATAAATTAATGAATAAATAATTATATAACTAAATAATGATATAAAATAAAACACATTTAAAAGTGTTAAGGATAATGCAATGAAAATTTGTATGTACATTATTCCTTACATGTATTACGTCTGAATTGAATTTGAACAAAATCCGCTAATAATTATAGAATTTAGAAACTTCACCTAGGCACAACCTTAACACGAGCTCAAAGTGCATACCCAAGTCCACACACCACATTGCATTTAACGCTATGAACTAGGCGTTATAATGGACTTTTAGCCCAATTCTGCGATCACATCCTCACAGGACCCACCTAAGAAGGCTGCAGACTCGAGAAGACTCATTCTACTTTTCTAGGTCACTTAGAAGGCAGACTGTGCCTCCCAAGGTACACTGATGTTGCCACGAGGAAAAAGTAAAGCCAAACTGCAGATGGCAATGACAGAAGACAGCGCACCGGCCGATTTATCCAAAATCAGTAGTGAAACCACATGCGTGTGTGCAAAAACGAAAGTTTGGATATACACCAAAATGCATATTTGAAATAGACTCAGATTCCAAGCTAGGATTCCTAATAACCTCAATGCAGAGAGTGTTAGTAATCTTGTGTATTTTAAAACATACCAGCAATTATTTGTACTTAAGCATAAACCTTCTGAAATATCTACCTGTAGTGAAATGAATACGAATAACCTGTGGAACCATTCATATTCTCTTGAATACACGTGACTCGTGATATAGGTACATAAAGCTCTATAATGGAGAGGCCACGTGGTGAGATTACAAGACAACAGGTGCACATACAAGGCTACCACTCGTATGTGGGACCCCATATAGGGAAAAGACTATCAGGAAGACCAAGACGTAGATGGACAGATTCCTTCAAGGAGTACGCAGGACAGCAGTGGTCGCGCGTACCGAGAGAAAAAAAGCGACTGGAAACCCTTAGAGACACATCTGTAAAGAGACTGAACAGTGAATCATGTACAATAAGCATGAGCAACACCTAACGTGAAGTAGCTCACCGCGTTAGGATGGATGAGCGTTTCCTTTTGATAGGAGGCCTTTGCCCTTCACGAGACACTTTGAGCCATTTTCATTTCTATAACAGCGATGTCCAACGTTTGCGAAAGAGGGGAGTTTGCCAATCATTAACACCCAGATGTGCATTATATTACAGTGGCGGGTTGGTTACATGTACATTGCGTTTGATTTACGAAAGCACTTTCAAATCGTAGGCGATAAACATCTGTTCATCTATAATGTGTTTTGTACTGTTTACGTTTAATAAGTCTATCAATATTTGGCCACAAAGTCGAAATGGATAGTCTTAGAAGATACACCAAGTGATCGTCGCCTAACCTATTGCAATACAGACTTTCAATATGGTTCAATTTGGAAAACTTTGTTCACAAATATATGAAGAGCTATGGTCACTCTTGTACAGACTATACTTGCAAATACTTGTTTCTCTATCCACTTCATTTTAACCTACATAAACATTTTCAGAAATTATTTTATTGCTAACTTTCTGGTAGGTACAAGGATAATATGGGAATACAGTAGGCTTTACGCGATAGTCAAATGTTTTAAGAGCTGCTTCCTATGCGATGTCTATGAAAGTCATTCTCTTTGCAAGGTCAAGAGATAAAAAACAAATAACATTCCTATTTGAGAAAAGTATAACTATTGGTAAATTCAAACAAATAATAAAAAATATCTCGCGAATGGCTCGCTCAAAAGAAAAAAAAAGAAGTATTTGACATAAATTGTCTGTTTTAACGATATATATATATATTTTACTTAGTAAGCTTTTGTCTGTCTCTTAATGTTTACCATTTCTGGAAAAATCATTTGGAATGAAGAGGTCTTGTGAGGGCATTCCCAGAAAATTCAAGGTGTGGCTTAGAAACTGTCATGGAATCGTCACATAAACAAAGCACAAACATCTCATTGTTTACAGATAATCACAGTTTTACTATTCAAAATTAGACCGACAAACTTTTAAATGCAATATTAATCTTCATTGTTGATTTCGTCGTAAATACTTCAACTGAGTGGGAGGCAGTAGGTAATGACATTAACTCGTCTAGCGCTTAAACGAAATATATTGCTAACATTGATTTTAGTATCCTAATACGGAAGGTGTGCAACCCTTTAGCCATCTATGTACCGGGAAGAACGACCTGAGCACAATAACATTCCTGCGCATGCGCTAAATTCCTCCATAGATTTCTTGGAGCGCATCCCACTGCGTTACGTGTGTAGTTTCCAGTACAATGTGTTATTCGTTTCTTATATCTACGCCTTGCAAAGAGAACGGAATTTCAAAGGCATTGCACAGCAACCAGCTCTTAAAACATTTCACTGTCACTTAAAGGCTACTGTACGTATCCCCTTCTTCCCCTTGCACCTGGGAGTACAAGAAAATTATAATTTATGAAAATGCTCATGTTGATTAAAATGTAGTAGAGAGAGAAGTGAGCATTTGCAAGAATAGTTTGTATAAGTGAGTATAGCTCGACATATATTTGCGAGCAGAGTTTCTCCAAATTGAACTATATTAAAATTATGTATCACAATAGGTTACGCGACGATCACTTGGTGTATCTTCTAACACTATGCACTTCGACTTTGTCGCCAAATATTGATAAACTTCTTAAACATAAGCAGTACCATTGAAGTCACTGATGAACAGATACTTATTGCATAAGATAGTGGGTAGGGAAAGTCATGCAAATGTAACGCATTTATTTATTCAAGTTGAATAGCAGCTTAGCACATTTAGTTTTAGCCAGATAGCTCAAATACTTTGGATTTGCGGATAAGAGCTGAAGACTGTGAAGTTCTATGATGGTCTATTATTTTTGTGGTGTCATAGGACACAAGTGTTAAAATGTTTAGAAGTTTTCAATAGTATCAATATTTAACACAGACCGAGGAAAGTTTTAAGTATAGAGTGAGCAGCCTGTACGTTAATATTTATAACAATGTGTGTATGAGATCTAAAGAAAATGGACATATGATTAGTACATCGCTTGCCGTTTATTACTACAAGAATGATCACATTAGTAGGGTAGATTAGAATGTGTATAAATAGGGACATGTACGCCACAACGGAGTTTTCTGTGTTCTTGGAATGGCGGAAACAAGGTCTGTGAAACGTGGACATCGAAACTTTCGCCACGAACTTAACCTTGGTGATGGCGGAGATGTCCTCTTCCTCCTGGGTAAGCATTATACAGTGGGACAGACAGCTACCAGAAACCGGTAGTCTTTTGTCAACACGTGGAAGGAATTGCAAACTGAATGTGTTTGCGAAAAATGTGGAAAGGATTCGTACGGCCTTCGCATGGAAAGTGCGAAATACGAAATTGCGAGAAACACACTGTATCCAGGAAAGCATCGTCTTCTTTAATTTTATCCAAAATGTCTGTGGTGAACTCGTCTGTTTCTTTTTATCCTGGGGATAGATTCGCTGGCGTAACTGAATCTTGTAGGACCGTAGACGTAATCTATTGTGGAATATATAATGGACAGTCGGATTGACTTATTCGGATTTCTTCCGTTAGACAAAAGTCTTCCAGTTTGTCGTAACTATCTGTCCATTTCCACAATGCTTACATAGAATGGGACATTGTTATGACTGTCTAGGTTAAATTCACAGCAAAAATTTCGATGTACATGCTTCACAAATGTTTTTTTTTCAGCCAGTGCAACAACACAGAAAACCTTCTGTTGTGGTTTCTACGGCACCATCTTTGTATATTCTAATTTAATATGATCAATGTTGTCATTGTCATGATTTTAATCATAAATAGCATGATTCTAATCTAACCTAATACAACTAAAGTTATAATCGTTTGCAATTTTAAATGTAATGCCAAACACTCTGTATTTTGAAAACATAGCTCTACCTCTTTGGCTGGAATACCACAATATCCTCCATATTTACATCATATGGTCAAAATATCCCTTGTGTTTCTCCAAAATCGGTCACCTGAAAATGAAGTGATATTCAGTTAAGGTTTTGCGCGTATTTTGGGGCTTACATTCTGTGGGAAGTACCCATATCTCTATGGTTAGAGAATATCAAGTTTAGTGCTTTCTGATATTACCTCCTCCTCTCTCTCTTCTCTCTCTCTCTCTCTCTCTCTCTCTCTCACACACACATACACACAGCACACAGCACACATGGACACACACATACACACACAATTAATCGTTGTTTATAATGGTTGTGCAGTTCATTTATTTTGATTATTCCACTCATTGGTCAGGAAATAAATGAAACGAAATACTATGCACTGGAAAAGGGAACACTAATGCAGAAGATGAAATATTTAACTGGCAAGTTTATGTTATAGTAGGAGTAGCAGTAAGAGAGGAGGGGAGCTTCGGCACTTCGACCTTTGAAGACCTTTTGTTCTTTGCCCTCTTGCGGGGCGCACCCGGGCGGGAGGGGCGGGGTTTAAGGAGACAGAGAGCGGCCGATCTAGGAGCCACGACAGAACATAGGGCTGGGTCCCTACCCATTACGACGCCTAAAAAGCTTTTTTTTTGTTTTTTGTTAATGATGCTGTCAGTTGCCAGAATTACATCAGCGCCACCAGCGTGCTGGAATTTCATCCTGTAGGAGTTTCATTTCATGGCAGTAAACCTAGTAACATGGTGCTGTCGCATTTAAGCACACTTAAAACCATCGGTCAGGACCGGCTTTTCCCCGATACCTGCAGTACAACCGGTCCCCCTGCAGGCTTGCGTAAGGGCTTCCCACAAGGGGCACAAGAGACCCACAGAGCGCATCGTTTAGGGGACGGAGTCATCAGGAGCATCCTTTTTCCTTGCTATGCAGCGCCGGCACGCCTATTGACACGTTGCAGCCCCAAAAAAACTAAGCGAAGGGTGAAGCTAAATAAGAGGTGAGGTAAAATGGGGCGAAAGGAAATTTCGGGGATGAAAGGAATCTTCCAAGCTTTCGTCTAGTGATCCGGTGAAACCCCGTAGAAAACCATGGGTCAGAAAGGTAGGCTGCGAGTCACACGCGCTACCGTCTGCGCCACATCGCACGGTAGCTAACGTGCTAAGAATAACCGGGAAAGCTAAGAATTTGCTACAATAGCAGTGCCACCGTTAATTTATGTAAAGAAATATTCTGCCATGCATATAATCATCACTGCGTGACCTATACTATAAGGTTAACATGTCATTTAGTATCAGCATGTTAAGTATTTCCTAATGTTATGGGTTTTATTGTTTTATTGTTTATTTTTTATTATTTTATTTCATTCATGGAATGGTCCTAGTCAACACAACTTATTGTCAGTCATGGTATTACACATACTAATTATAAACGCATCTACTTTTGGCGCACAAAAAAATGCAATGTTATTATAGGTCAAGAGTCGGCAAACTGGTCATCGCGATTGTACGAACTGTAATGTCAGGAACGCAACCCGGCACGCACATGATGCACGATGCGAAGGAGATTTGAAAGCCACAGTGGCAGTGTAAATGAACTTCTCTAACATACCTTGATTTTATACATGCTTAACACATGCACTGACTGAGAGGGCTTTAACATTTATTTTTTCATTAATGTATTTTTATTTCTCCGGGAACGTTACGGTTTCGCCTACATCTAACGCTAATGCATAAGTACTGTCATTTAAACAGAGCACGTAGGTTTTCATCTGGCAGTCGCGATCTGCCTTTAGTGTTTACAATATTTAATTTAGAACAAAATTTCTCACACATAGCACTAACATGCGCAGCAGCTGAACGGAGGGACGGAAATGTCATTTAAAGTTCTCTACATTAAAGTAAACCAACTTTGTTTTGAAATTGTGATTTCAAAATTGTGTTTATTTGTAAATTCGCAACCTCAATTTGTAACTGTGGTTATACACAACAATCTTTGAGGTTTCATAAACTAAGTGTAGGTACGTTGTAATCCACTTCTGCACTAGACTACGAAACTTCATTGAATATTTAAACTTTATTGTTACATTTGCGGACAAAGAATGGTTTTGTAATATTATTTTAAAATGCCTTAAGACTTCGTACTTGTAGCATGGTTGTAGTCTTTGTGACAGCGTTCCTAATGTCGTTTAATGTTTGACCTGTAAACACCAATCAAAACTTTCAAACGCAACGGACATTTCACAGTTTCACCCATAGCGCAGCAATTATATTATTCTTCCCACTCCTCTTGGAATAGGTAGGTTCCTTTGCGTTTTCGTGGTTTCGAAAGAGCTATGTCTAACGAGACGGTGTCCTCCACTGCTTGTTTTCAATTGAACGCCTGTTGAGTGAAGAAGGGAACAGTACTTAGCAACAGATCTTGTGGCAGACGACTGCAGCTGCGGTTTGGAGGCTGCGAACTATGGCCCAACGAGAAGAAAACCGCACCTGGGACCTGGTGAAGCCGATCAAAGTAGCGATGAACCTGATGACGAATGAAGTGTGCTATGGAGGGAATTTCCACGCTGTAGCTGAGTGTTGCGAACAAACCAGGGAGCATAAAGAGGGGGTCGTAAAAGTTTATTCTGAAAGGACTGCATCGCCGTACTTTTACGAGAAGCTGCGCCATCCCACACAGGACAAGCATACGTGAGAAGAGGACGAAGTATGGTGGTGTAAACTAAAATAACTGTAGCACTATTCAGAGAAGACTTACGGTTAATCAAGGGATAAAGCTTAGAATGTCGGAAATAAGCCAAGCTAAGTTTACTGTTGACATGAGCCTTCCAGGTAAGTGGGCGGTCAAAGAGTACTTCCAGATATTTTACTGTGTTGTCCTTGCCCTTCGAAGGTATGTAGATGTTATCTAGCAAAGCAGGTGCAAAAGGTGCGGGCCGCCACATAATTTTGCATTTACTGTGGTTGAGAGCAATGCGCCATGAGTTGTACCATAAAGATAAAGAATCCAGAGCAGTTTGAAGTTGATTGCCAGCTATGTGAATATCTTCATGGGAGGTAAACAAGGCTGAATAGCCGGCGTACATGGACAGTGACAAACTACAGGGCAGGAATGTCCGAGATGTAGGTATTAAAGCGGATAGGTCCGTAGACGGAACCCTGAGGTACACCAGCAAGAACGGGTCGAGAGGAGGAACGGTCTAAACCTAAAGGGACGGAGAAAGTGCGATCCAGTAGGAAACTGTAAATTAACTGATATAGGTAATGATGAAGACCAATATTATGAAGTTTAAACAACAGACCACGCTAGCAGACTTTGTCAGAAGCCTGACTAAAATATAAGAAAGCAACTAAGCTATGCTGTTTCCTATCGAAGGCTTGAGCGATGTGTTCGGTAACGCGAAATAGTTGGTGCACCGGAGAATACCGTTGGCAATAGCCAAATTGAAATCGTGGTAGCACCTAGGAGGCGAATAAAACTTTACAAATGCGGATGCTCACAAGCTTCTCAAAAATGTTGGACAGGGCCGGTAGAAGACTTATAGGGTGACAACCGGAAGGCTGATGTGCAGGTTTTCCGGGCTTGTGCAGAACCATAACATTGGAATGTTTCCTGCAGATAGGAAAATAAGAAACCGGAGTAGAGCGTTGAAGAGAGAGGCGAGAAAGGCGTGGATATTGCGAGAAAGATTTTTTAGAGCAATATTTTGAATACGGTCATGACCAGAAGCCTTTTTACATACCAGTGTGTGCAATAGGCGACGAAGAAGTTAAAATTAAAATACTGCTCAATTTTGCTCAAAGGTGCCTTTGTCAGCCTGAGATTCTCCTACGTGCTGTAAATCCACAACACGAAATCATCGGCTTTACTTCCTTTCCGGAGGAAGCTACGCTAAGGACTCTCACGCCCCCCCCCCCCCACACACACAAAAAATATATGGCCCTTCACAGAGTTTTAACGTGCTAACCAGCGGTTAAAGTACACTGGTTTGAACAACTTTCTGAAACAGTGAGAATAGTGACCCGAATACCACATATGCCAGTAAAAACATTATAAAGCATGTGTGTAGCACATCTTTATTGTATGGAAGTGAGATATGAGGGTGGGAGAGGATAGATAATGTAGGGTTAAAAGATTTAGCTGAAACAACCAGAGGAGTGAAAATATTTCCATATTGTAGTTTTATGTATTAGAATTTAAATAATGTAGTAATATATTGCTTTCAAAATTGCGATTTCTGCATCCTGTGCAACACTAAATTAGTAGAAGTAAAATAAGGGGTATTTATTTTTTTAAAAAAGAAAACCTTAAAGAAATATGCAAAGTGCAGTATTTAGAAATTTCATTTTTGATTACGCTGAAGACAACGATAGCCGGTGTAATGAATAGAATTTGACCAACTTCAACGTTCCCATCGTCCTGTACAATCTTCGGAGATATGAATAATGCGGCTCAAGCCATCCGGGATTAGTTTCTCCAAGTGTACTAAAATCTAAACTGGTCTCACTTCCAGCCCAGTGTGATCGCGTCTGTTGTTGCGTTTAACGCCCGCTTTTACTACTACGGCACCACAGGCGGTGACACTGATGACACATGGATTGAAGGTGGAGCACCGGTGGAATGAGATGGCGGGAGAAACCGGAGCACCCGGAGAAAACCCACCCGCCCTGACGCCGCTTCGTCCACCACGAATACCACATGCGGGTCCCTGGGATCGAAACCGGGCCGCCTAGGTGTTAGGCGAGCGCGCTAACCGCTCGGCCACGTAGCCGCCCCAGTGTGTTCGCATTGGTATACCTTGGCCTATGAAAAAACGTCTTCTTAGCACAGAAATATTGGTTTAGAGGACACTTACTACTCGTCGACAGACATCTCAATTCTTCTTCTGCTTTCCTGTGTAATAATGGTTTCTATCAGTGGTTTGCGAGATTATGCCCGATGTCGGAATCTGATCATGTATGTTCTGTGCTCAGACTTCTGTAATTTTCCTTTTCTTTTCCTTAGGACAGCGTTCACCTTCCATTTCCATGAAGTCTGGTGCTTATACGCTGTCCATTAATAGTCATATAGCAATAGTAATTGTAGCAATTAACTCCCGTTCTTTCTGCATACGGTACCGCAGGCGACGGATACTGATGATCATACAGCGAAACTCGGTCGCCGATGAAGCAGATTTGGTTGCCTATACCACAGGTGCGGATTTCTTTACTGTGCGTGAGTTGTCATGGTCAGCAGTGAAGAGAGAGTGACAAATCGAAACAAGGCCCTAGGAATGCGATGTAACACTTGAGGTACTATCCCACTGCTCACGCTTCGAAGCGTTTAGAACATGAAGTCGATAATTTCAATGGCGCACTTCTCTCGGTTGTTGGTTTACCCAGAGACATTATTTATGTGTATAAATAATTGATGAATGATAAATTTGCACTTAATAATATAGATATGCATATTTTCAATTAGAAATACTTCCATTTCGCCTGATAAATTTACAATACATGTATATTGATAGTATTCGTAACAAATGCATATCCATTGTGAAATAGTATTCATGTTAAACTTTCCACTGATCCGTTTCTTCTCCAAATTCATTGGTGGTTGCAGAATTAGCATTATAGTGCAGTACAAAATATTTTCCTAAACTCTCGAAAGTCAGTCTAGAGTTTATACTGTCTGAATAGCGAGAAGGTGCCCTAGAGTTCGGAAGATGTGATGCGGGTAAAAAGTAAAATCTTGTACAACTCATGTACAGGCGGGCTGTTTTCCATTAACACAGTTTGAGATATCCACAATTTTTATTTGGAACTGCAGCGGGGCAGGAACCATTATCGTATTGTAAACAACACTATGGTACTCTAGAACATAGTTAACCTGAAGGTATACGTCTCTCTCTCATTGGTGTCCAAGTTTCGCTACCTGCTGATGATACGAGGGCGTTCCAGGAAGTAACCTCCGTTTGGAAATAAAAATTAAACCAGTGGAGATATAAAAAAAATATTATTATATGTGAAAGCTACAACATGTTTTCTATTTTTCCACAAATTCACCAAACAAATTCAAACACTTTTTATACCTTTTAATAGTCTTTGAAATACCCTCTGCATAAAACTCTGCCGCCTGTGAACGTAGCCAGCCCGTCACGGCGTGATGAAACTCCTCGTCATTGGCGAAGCACTGAGGTGCAAGCCACTGTTTCGTGTATGGGAACAGATGAAAATCACTGGGAGCTAAGTCCAGGCTGTAAGGGGATGGGCAAAAACGTCCCATTGGAAACCGGTCAAAAATGTCCCATTGGAAACCGGCTAAAAGTTCATTTGTTCTTCAAGCTGTGTGCGGGCGAGCGTTTTCATGCCGAAACACAACACCAGATGTCAGAAGACCACGAAGCTTGTTTTGGATTGCCTTTCTTAGTCTTTTCAACGTTTCACTGTTCAAAAATGCTTCTCCTTCAGTGGCATACCGAGAAAGAAAGTCTATGGCACAACTCATTCTTTTGGTTTTGTGGTCGCCGGTCAGCAGTTTTGGTACCCAACGAGCACAAAACTTGCGATAGCCTAGGTGTTTGGTCATTATCTCATGCAAGACTCCAAGAAATTTCGGGAAAATGATTGGAGAGCTCCGTTATCGTGAACCGATGGTTCTCACGAACTTTTCCATCCACTTTGTTCACCAGGTCATCATTAACAAGATTAGGCCTGCCACTTTTGTTTTCTTCATGAATGTTTGTTCTTCCAGTTTTAAAAATTCGTACCTATTGACGGACACCTTCACTCATAATGTTAGAACTATATACTGCACACAATTCATGATGAATTTCGGCTGCTGAGTGTTGTTTTGGCAAAAGAAGTCTTATAACATCGCGCACCACACACTTGACGGGATTTTCTATTGTGGCGCTCATGTTTTGAGGTTATATCTTTCAAACGCGCGACAGTATGATGTTCTCCCTTAGACAGCTAGGAGCGCACCGATCACTGCGCACACTGATATCTAAAGCGCGTTTCACCCTTAGAAGACAGTACACGTTAAATGGAGCGCAGTGTTGCAACATGTACTAGTTGCGAATCTTTCTCCGCGCGCGACCCCGAGGTGACCAGAGTCCTGCACTTGCTGCTTGACGAGATGGGCACTTTTAACTTTGGTATCCCTCCATGCTTTTGTTACTGTATGGCCTAAATTTACAAATGACTCGTCTGTATAAACAATTGATTTCCCCTGGTCCCTAAACCTTTTTACGTATTTTAGATATTTATGTCGCCATCTGATGGTATCGTCTCTTTCTATTAATATGCACTTCTTACCCCTTCTTTCATATTCGGACCCCAAATCATGTAAGAACCGACTAAGAGTGGCCCTTGAGAAATTTGATAGGGTCTCATCACTGTTGACCCGTGACAAATTATATTCAGCGTGGGTGGAATATTTGCAAACTGTAAAGAATGAACAATTCGCCGCAATCCACCTTGCACTATTCAATCATATTGCGTTAACCTAGCGTTTTGTATAGTCCCACCCTTTTTGCTTTCTTTTTCGATAGCGTTCTTAGAAGTCCTTTCATTACTTCCTTTTTAATCCTATACACTACTGCTTCTGAACACTCAATAGCCTTAGCTGTTTCTTTTACTGCCTTACACGCATTTTACTTCAAAAATAATCTAACACATTCATAATTATTTGGCGTTCCTTACTTCTTAATTTACCAACATATCGTCTCTTCCTAGCTTCCCTTTCCATAACTACAAATATTTACAAAAATATTAAACAAATAACCAATAACAGCTCACAGTTACACACACGGCTTCTTTCGAACTAATGTTAGTGCTGCTCCTTATACTATCTTCTGTGTCAGGCCTGGCGCTGAATAGATGAATACCTTTTGTTTGCCTTACTGGATAAAAGAAAGAGGTTACTGCCTTTTGGTTTATTTTAAAAACTTTCTCCAACCTTCCTCAACATTTGCTCTCGCTGGTTCCCTGATGTAAACTCAATAACAAAAAAGTTTCACACTGCGTAACTTTTGCAGTGCACAGATATAAAATTTTCCGAAAACATTTAATTTAAAAAATTATAACACTTAACTGGGTAAACATAGAGAATTCAAAGTAGGCAGGTAGTAGCATTATGGTCTACTCTATCTAAGTAAAAAATATAGATGCATTCTAGTAGTTAGTTTGTTAGTTAGCGCGTGATGAGTGTAGAAACACCAAATTTCGGACTTCTATTGAAAAAAAAAAACGTTTTCTGAAGAAATTTGGGCCTATAGAAATGTATAATGACTCTGAAAAGGATATAACCTGATAGAGAAAAAAATTCTGCATAGAATAATGTGTTCAAACCTGAAATTTATAACAAATGAATATTTATACCATGCTATTAGTAGTCTGGCAATAGCGCGAGGGTGGAAAAGGACGCGGCTAATGGCAACTTGTATGCGCTAGATAGAGACAGAGATGTCCCATTTAACTCCATACTGTCTTCTAAGAGTGGAACGCTATATAGATGATGGCATTACCCCCACCACTTCTTGCGCTACGCACAAACGGCTGTTGCTTTCTGGACCGCCCCTTTACATGAAATTAAATGATCATTGGAAAAGGAAATTTGGGAAGAAAATCTTCCAGGCTCTTGTTTGAGATATCTCCCCGACAATTGACAGTTACACGGACTGAGCGAAGCCTGGAAAAGTCTGCAGTCAGGAAACACGATCTCGGTTGGATTTAAACCGCCGATAACCCCCTCTCATAAGACCGTACTTTGACGAGTTCGGCCACCCGTGTTAGTGCAGGCATCTCTTGCATTATTTGTTTAAGCACCTATGTGGAATATTTGCGTTGTGAGGACACCTTCTGGCTAATATATGTCGTTGACTAAAACACTGCGTATATTAACTCTCCTTTTCGCTTTTTACCTATTTTGCGTTTGATATCGATTACAAGCACCCCGGTAATACCTTGATTGTTGAACCTTGAATGTGACTTAGAAACTGCTATGGATTTGCGTGTCTGTGTCCGTCACTGGATATTGACTGTCTGGTTGTGAGCTGATTCAGCCTCCCACAAAAGGAGGAGGTGAGAAATAGCAGTTAATTACATAAGCTTCTCCAAAGTGACAAGATTGGACATCGCTGCTTCACACGTTGTTGTCTTTCTCATTGCCAGGACACGGATTTTGAAATATGACTTATAATATGACTAACATTTTTAAGCAATTACATACTGGTTACAAAATTAACGTGAAACTGAAGCTTATTTCATTTATGAAAGTTGGTGTGCAAGACGTATTAAAACGATTTATACGTGGTCATAGAGCTATACAAATAAAAAGTGGGTATAAAGATAATTTAGAAAATTTATTAAAATATATTTGTTCCGTGTTCTTGGTTGAAGAATCTCAACAGAAAATTGTTTTTTGAAGAAGTCTTATAAAGCTGTAGCATTAACTCTTTTCGAGTTCTCAGAATACAAAATTCACAGACTATGATATGACAAGGATAAGGAAAAGAGTAGCCTGGCAGATTACATTAATTAACGCGAAAAAGGGAACACTGGCTTATGTCTTATATAATATGGTATATATTCTCAACTGTAATGATGCCTGTTCCCCTTACAATATAGTCTATCTCCACTCGTATGTAACCCCTTCTAGACTAACCATTAAATAGCAACGTGATTACTTTTTCTAAGAGTGCGAGTAAAGGATACAGGGAGATGTGATTTTTACTTTCTCTTCTACGTACAGTGAATAGATGAAATGGTCTTCCACCAAAAAGTTCGGTGTCACAATTTCGCCACAATATAGTTCTTTGAGACTCTTTGAACTAACAAAAAAGCATTGTTAGAAAAATATCTATGTGTATGTGTCTGCCCGTCTGTGTGTGTCTGTGAGCAGCATAAGTCAAAAACAAAAAATTGGTTAAAAACCAAACTTGGTATTTAAATTCAGCATCGTCCTGGAATGCGGAAAAAAGATTTACAAGAAAACTCTCCGATCTCAAGCTTCCCGTTATACGGGAACATTTTCGAAAATTTTGATTTTTTCATAAACGGTTCTAAGGAATTTAAATAAAACATCGTATGTTAAAGATATTTTTATGACAAATTAAATGTATTATCTTGCATTTTCAGGGAATTGGCTATGAATCCCCTTCATTCTGAATTACTTTTGCATAACTGATAAACAGTAAGAGATAGACAAAATCTTACTATAAGAAATGTAGATCTTGTTACGATACACACTTTATGTCAAATACAATACTTTTTGGAATGAACTATTTCCGAAATATTAATTGTGTGTTTTAATGTTCCAAATACTTAGACATACCTTCCCCATATAGGAGTACGTTATTTTATTTATTCTTTTTATCGGTGGCCATACGAAGAGAACGGAATTACAAGGTCAACACATAACGACCAGTTCACAAATGAGTTGACTATCGCTTAAAGCCTTAATTGTATTCCTACAAGAAAATCGGCACTAGCATAATTTCTGCAAAATGCTTACCTTAACATGAAGTAGATGGAGGAATTAGCATTTCTATGAATAATTCGCACAAGGGTGCCTAGAGAAAATCATGTGATTTAACGCAACACTTTTCTTTTCTCTCAAAGTGTGAATATTGGATGCCGAAACGTCTTATTTCTCAGTAGAATAATGACATTTCTGATGCTTGAAAAGTTCTAGTTCTGTAAATATCAACAATACACACATTTACCTATGGAATGTAAATGCGAGAAAATGAATAAGGACGTAAAGAGTAAGAAAATGATAAAGTAAAGACGTAAAATTTAAAAAAAAAAAAAAAATAAAAAAAATAAAAAAAAAAAAAAATAAAAAGATGCTATAATACAAAATTCCATAAAATTACCAAACAAATTACCTCGGAAATATACATTTCCATAATCTATGACCCATTGTCAGGATTCATGTACACGATCTAATCCTCACTTTTTCAAAAGCGAGAAAAATAGAATTTTGTACGCATCAAGGAATAAACATTGATGCTGTAATATATTTTATTGGAGTTAGGATTAAACCACTCACTTCAAATTGTTTTTCTGCAGAGTCCAAAGCATTTTAATTTCTTTTTATTGTACTTATGAAAGAAAACATAATAATGTCAGGAATAAAGCATAGCTTAGGCTGCATATTATTTATTATTATAATATACATTAAAATTAGAGACACACAATTGAGCAGATCAATTGCATCTTCGAGTTTTGGGGGAGTCATGTTAAAGTTAGAAATCATATACTAGGTACATTATTCTGTTTTTGGATAATTTATGTGCTTCAGAGAATGATCTCAAATAGATAGCAAGAAGTAAAAGTGGTTACATTTACTTACATTCAAGTTTCTGGATGTTACGCGATCCACAAATTATTATCTCTTTGTCCCAAACAAGAGCTGGTAGCATTACTCATAACGCTTTTGGTTTTAAGGATTAGACCGTATTTGTGCACATGTCTTCAATTAAAGGATGATATATCATCAGAATCCAGGCCATGTTCATTAGTAGGGTTCGGAGTTTTAGGTAAATACATATTTTGTTTGCCTCTAAATAACAACCGGAAGCTCAGCTTAATATTCTGGATGTTCACACCGAAACAAATATTTTTAGTTGCGCACAAAACAGCAATTTTTCTGATTTTTGTATGTAAATAAATATTTTTGAATAATCACATAAATTATACAAAACTCGCATAAACGAACTATGTTTTTAAAATATTTTCCACATATTTACATAAGCCGCAGAAGTATTTTTAACAGGTCACCATCCACATCTTTAGTACTCAATTACATAGACCAGAAGTTGCAATTTGTTATTCATTATTGAAATAACTGATATATCAGCAATAGTATCCCTTGAGTTGGAAGAAAATATGAACATCCTGCTTTCTTAAGCTACATACGCTCGCAGGATAAGAACGGGGAATTCCTGCACTGCCATGTGCTTGATTTACAATCTGTATCGCTTCACACCTCACTAGTTTATACACGGTACTTGTAGGTAGCCACTAAACTGTATAGTCAATTATTCATTTGTGTATCTGTAAAGTTTATACAACCTTCTAGTTGTTTGTTGAAAAGTAGTATCGACAGTTTTGAGTTCGCAGTGAATTAAACAAGCCCAGGGTGAAAAGTAGTGCAATTTATCGTGTGGGATAATATGCTACGGAATTTAAGGGTATTTTCAGTTATGATGGTAAAATCCTCTATTGTGCTAAAGCTATACTGGCAGACCAACGTTCAAAAGTAACAACATTTGCCCATATACTGTACTTGGTGATCCTTTCCATAGATGTCTGGTGAATACCAACTTTAGGTGGTTATATCAGTTCAGATTCAGATATTAAAAATATATATTTTTTATTCGTTTTGGCACACATTTTTGAGGTTTTCAACACATAAAAATAAATATTTTCCAAGTTTTTATCAACTAAAATTCCGCGCCATACTCAATAAAAATGAAGTGTTTGAAAAGGGGAGGAAAACCAGTTGTAGGGCTACAGCATAAGAGAGATGAAGCACAAACGTGTCACAAATTTTGACGTTCCGCACGCAAGGAAGGTCGGCGGAGAAGTTAATAACCTTCAAGGTCAAACACTGATACTGAGAATATGGGTTAACAGGAAATGTACGGCACCCAACTTCCACTCCGAATTCTTAATGCATCTCTAAACAAGCGGAACAAATAATACTGCAAATTGTATTATGCGCTAGTGGAAAGGTCATAGAAAGTACAGTGGGTTGTGAACGATCACATGGGCTTGCCCAATGGCAGATCATTAATATAGATTGAAATCGATACACGAAACAAAACCTGACTGAGACTTACGTGAAGCGTCTGTATAGCGGTAAAAAGGGAAATATTTGCTTGCCCTTGCGCACTTTGGCAACTTTACCTTACGTAAACCGTTACGTGGTTTGCGTATCATTACGTCTTAATGAACACACATGTTAGGTTTACGTGCGGCATAAAATGTGCCTCCACGTAGTCACCGAGCCAGATGACTCCACGGTAATAACTCAAGTTCTTGGGTTCGATGCCCGTCGACCGGCCACTCTGACCTTGGGTTTTTCCTGGCTTTCCCTCGTCGGGAGTCAACTGCCTTGGTGGCAATCGTTTACCACGATTTCATTTTCATCAATTTCCTTTCTTGCCGTTTCATTCCTGTCTTTCAGGGTTTGTCACTCTTGGCGGTGCCGAACAAATGGCGCGGATGCTTGCTGAAGGGAAAGAGTACTCCCCGTGGATACCAGAGTGCCGTTTGGTCGAGGTGTCGTTCATGGCTCTGTGTAGGCAGCTCCAGCAGTGGAAGGGGTCTGGAGGTCTAGAACCTTCAGAGACTTCCGCGCATCTCTGAGACTGTCCGCCTGCAGCCTGTGCCTTCTGTGGTTCCTTCACCTTGTCCCTTGCCCTTCCTCCTGGGAGTGGTAGCCACAATGACTGTATATAGATTACAGTGTGCGGGGTGCCCCCGCCGAACTCTATAACCTATACCGTGTAGATATTGAGACTTTGTAAATACCCAATACTCCTACCTTAGCCAATCAGTGCTTGCATTTACAATTGTTAGTCACATACTGAGTAACTCCGGCTACGCTTAGACTTCACAGTTTCACATACTCGAAACTTGAAACTTTAAACATAGCTCAGAACTGGAGGAAAACCAGACAGGCAGATAAGATTTTTCAGTTTTAGTTATTTAAATAAATAGTTTAAAATAATTTAATATACCACGTTTTTAAAACGGACTAAAAAGCATAAAATAATTTCTCCCAGCCCATACAGATGTATAACCCCATACAGATACCTAACTCCATAGAGATTGTCCTGGAAATTTGTGATGTTGAATTTTTAATAGCTATGAAAATTCTTGTAACATTTAAAGTGAAAGACATGGGGCGAATGCAATTGTAAGGAATTTAGGGAGCAGTTGTCACTAAGAAAGCTCGCACAACAGTTCATATAATATACAGCGCAATAAAGTTGTTAGTGGCTTAAGTGAACTATTCATGCATTAATTATCTATTGGATCCCACTTACGTTTCTTGTTTTAAATCTTACAAGTACTTTCACAGCCATTAAAACTTCACCATCACAAACTTTCAGGACAATCTGTATGGGATTATAAATCTATAGGGAGAAGTTATATTTTAGTTTTTGTTATATTTAGTTTCATTATAGGGTGATCTGATGCCTCGAACCTGGAATATTTGGCATCCATCCTCCTCTTCGCTGCGAGTTCGTTCTGGATGTTGTTTTCTTTACACTGAGATCAGTTTCTTACGAAGCAATCTAAGGGAAATGGTTTGGAATGGCGTTTTCTATAGAACTACAAAAACATTACATTCCTCAACTTTGTAGACAGGCTGGTAAGTCGACCTTTGAGACTGCCTGGCTTAACGTGTCCATAAGCCTCTCCGTCTTCCTACCAAAGGCTAGGAGCACGTGGCTCAGAAAAGACCTGGAGCCGTGTTGAGAAAATACATCTTTCGAGAGAAGCATCGCTGGAATCCTCCACCACTGTGGAGAAACATAGACGTGGTATAAGAAATTCTGCTAAAGTATCCACCTTTAATCGACAGTGAATGTGTTCAGGTGTTGCTTAGCAATAATTAACTTTGGTGGTAGTGATGCAGAACGGTTTCAGTTCGTCTTTGATAATTTTTCCCATTTCGAGGTACCCTCACTCCCATTAGCGAGACTCTGCTGTATTCAAATAACTGAGGGCATCCTCTTGCCATGTTTAATGACATAATGTATATTTTCCTCGCTAATAAAAGCTAGTGTTCCATTAAATAGTAGCTTCAAGTATTGTCTAAAGTGTAAAATTATTTATTATCAGTAACTAATCTATAAACTGGCACATTTGGACGTCTATTGTACAGATTAACATCGTGATTACTTATTTTTTTTACAAACATTCATCTTGCAGATTGTAGAGCAGAGTTGACTTACTTCAAAGACACTGGGGGTCATATTACTCAAAAGTTCACACTGATGGCCTAACCTCAAAAATATTTTACCCAGCTATACGTACTTACACACCAGTATTTAACTTCTAACTACTAAACTAAACTAAACCCCGGCGTGACAGCCCACAAGGGGCCAAGGCCTACCGCCCAGTCGCTGCGTCCCCCACCTCTGCCCACTACAGGCGTCATTGGTGAAGTGCAGTATTGGAGGGTGGGACGTGGTCAGCGCCCCGAGCCCTCCCGGCCGGTTATGCGGTCTTCTAGACCTGGGGCCGCTACCTCTATCAAGCAGCTCCTCAATTGGTCCCCCCGGGACCTAACGAGGCTGAGTGCACCCCGTGCCAGACCTCCCAGAGGGGATAAAATCCCCATGCTGGTACCGGGGATCGAACCCGGGTCCTCCGCGCCAGAGGCAAGCGCGCTACCAACTGCGCTACGGAGGCGGTCAACTTCTAACTACTTTGGCAAAATAACATGCCTTCCTATCCCAGCATTTTAAATTAAAGCTACAAAATAAACTGCATCAAATACATTCTTTACCAAGCTGATTGTTGAAACAGCATCCACGTTTACTAGGCTGAAGAGCAGAAAACAAAGGGATCGCAGAGGATACGGTTATAACCCTTCACTAAATTAGGATGTCTACTTTTGTATAAGTTGTTGCTAGTGTTAAGTGTAGCAAATAAAATTCACTGAAACAGCTCCTTTAGCTTTTAATGACACTTCACATAAATTACTGATGCTTTGCGTCCTCTCATTGATGGTGCACCATCAGCGGCACTACAGGTGGGTTTTTCAAAACGCTATACTGTTGCCCTGCTGTACTAACTGTTTTAAATACACCTTCTTCCTTGTTGCTTGTATTTGACGAACACAAGTCAAGAAGTTCCTCCTGTTTGGAAAAATCACTGCAGATCATACCTAAAGTTACCGTATATGGATAAGGAAAAGTACGTGCAATCACCTATCACATCTCCCAATGTTTGTGTTATTTGCTCCTCCATGCTCTGTAGTTTTCTTGAAATTATTTGGTGAGAAAGTGAAGTAGATGCAAATGTTGTAGGTAAACTATTTTCACCAAATGCGTCTGCCGCAACAATCGTGCATATTTTAACTGTTTCACAATCACTAAAAGCTTCCTTCCCTTTGTAAATTCAAGCTACACTACCAGAAGCAATTAGTGCAATTGTCTGGGTGGATGCCATTTTTGTAAAAACACTTGTGTGATGTTTGACGTTCTTGTAGTAGATATGCAAAACTGCTGCCTTTATGAGCTTTTAATTGCTCTGCATGTGAAGCAATGTAACATATCTTAACATTGTACCCTTTACACGCAGTGATTACTTATGGAAGCCGAGTTGCTTCAAAAGTTTTATTTTTTATATTCTATGTGACAAAAAAATAAATCTTCGAATTTAAAATTATATTAATATATGTTGTTATTAGCTAATGCTGGATTTCTGACAATGAAGTCATTAAATCCTCTTGCTCTCCAATATTTTTCACTGATGGATGGGGCGCTAGAAGTGGCCGGACATATTTGAAGGTGGTCTCGGTCCATTATATTAATATATAATTTGACGTATTCACCATTTTGGCCCTTTAAATTGCCAATTTAAACCTGGTGGTAATTTCACTGCCTATTGTCTTTTTTCTATATTCTCAATCTCCCGTAATTTTTCCCCGTCATAATCCAGCGCTGATGACCTTGAAGTTGAGCGCCCTTAAACCAAATCAAATCAAAGTCATAATCCAGGTACACTTTTTCCAGAGAGTGTTGAAGATAGGTACACTCAACTTTTACTGGATATTTATGAAAACCCTCTTGTGCCTTTTATTAAGCATATTCCCTCCACCAGTCAACAGCACAAGAGTTTCCGCTTTAGTGCCTCTGTCTTCCACTTTCTCCCCTCCCATTTGTCTACAACATGATCTGTCTATTTTGAGACACACTATAGCTAGCTTACCCGACTTTGGAAAGTTAGAACTCTGAACTCGAATGACGAAGTAATCTAAATCTCCCCTCCATTCTTTAGGGAATTATTGTACAACAATGCAAAGAATGTTTATGATTGATTATCCACTTACTATCCAGCTTCACTAATATTCACGCAAAAGGATATAAAACATGGCGGAATATGTTACACTTAAAAGCTAATTAGTGCTCACATAATCAAGGCGGCGCCGTGGCCGAGCGGTTAGCGCGCTCGCCTACCACCTAGGCGACCCGGGTTCGATCCCAGGGACCCGCATGTGGTATTCGTGGTGGACGAAGCGGCGTCAGGGCGGGTTTTCTTCGGGTACTCCGGTTTCCCCCGCCATCTCATTCCACCGGTGCTCCATCTTCATTCCATGTATCATCAGTGTCATCACCTGCGGTGCCGTAGTAGTAAAAGCGGGCGTTAAACACTACAACAACAACATGCTCACATAATGCAGAAACCTTTAGCACAGGCACCGGCAGCGTTTGCCCGATCGAGTCTTGCTCTGGCTAGCTGCTAGCTTAGAGCCTCAGCGCGGCTCTCGGGTTACGTCAGTTGCGTGCTTTATTGATGACACAACTAACCATATAGGTCAAATTATCCTGGAAGTCTATTAATAGTGAACCAATATTCTACATTTAGAGCATTACAAAGGGTGTGTATGTAATTTAGTTACAGACATATTTATTGCAATTTGTCACACTTTATCATACATAGTTCTGCGTTACACTTGCAGCAGAATACTTGCACTGTGTTGATCTACTTGATGAATTTAATTATTTTATACCTATATGTTTAGCGATATAATGGGCAAAACATAAAACAGAAACGGGTTTTCTACATTTAACTGATAAACTCTTAATCATAACAGGAACAAAATTATATTTTATAGTATAAAAGCCCAAGATAGATAAAATAATTATAACAGTTAAAGGTCTAACTGAGGAGACATTATAAAATTAACATATGTAAATTATAAAATTTTAGAAAATTAAACTGCAACTTATGTTAAACGTTTTATTTTTGTTTATTACTTTTCTGTTGACCTGTGTGTGAATATTTGAGGAGACATTTCTGCTGCCTTGATTCTAAGCATTGCGTTAAAATTTTCATCAAGAACTCATATACACACAGGTACTGCTGTGCCAAACGTTGAGCCGCCACTGCTACACACTTGTGACGTGTCCAGCCGCTGCTTGGTAAGCAAGCCCTTAGCGCCGTCTATACAGCGAAATAGAGGTGAAGTTGGTGAATATTTCCACACCTCCCAGGCCACCAAGTTACCCTCTTCGTGAAACACGGGTAGTCTGCGATCAATAATATACCATACTAATATACTAATATAATATATCATATTATGGTGTCGGTACAGTTATTTCTAATGTTAGCAGTTTTCTCTTTTTACATAATTATTTAGCATGTCCCGCTAACAACATTATAAGAAACGAAATAAAGTAAAACATTCTTCCGTGAGGGTTATCATACTGCTTTTATTGTCCAGAAACCTCAGGGTGTGCATCTCTGGAAGTATAATAATGGTTTTTCATATATTTTGGCCTTATTGTAGCACACACACACACACACACACACACACACACACACACACACACACACACACACACACACACACACACACCTGCAGTATTTGTTAAACAGCAGTTAAACAAACAAATTTGAACATGTATTTCGTACCGCCATAAACAGCATCGCTTTTTAAGCTGTCGTTTGTTTGCTTAAGTGCTACATCATGGCTATCTATTTATATTGCTACAGACAAAATGCAACCGGCTTTTGTTTTCACCACGTATTCTCTGTAGTACAGCAACTAACCGGCTTTTGTTTCTGCACTCGTTTTCTGTGGAATATTTTCTACTCCATAAGTTTCTCAACGAAGGCTTTCTAAGTACTTTTCAGTCTTAGTAAATAATCAAGTGAAATAGGTGTTTTAGAGCCTATGTTCGTCAGAGGGAATAGGTTTTCTCGGTGGTGAAAGAACTGTCAAATCAGTTGAGTGGTTTTAGAGACTTCCCCACGCACATATGCATACGTTCAGACACACATACACACACGCACACACATACATACATGCATGTTCTCTATGTGCACTCCCTTTAGTCCTGAGCGTGTCTGATACCTCACATTCAGAAGTTGAAATTATGTTATTACAAGGCAAGTCTGGCGTCACTTGATAGCAAGCATGCGGGAACAATTACTTATTTCTATAATAATACCTCAATTTAGCTTGATGATAGTAGTTGATTTGTCGGTCATGGAGGAATATAAGCGACTAACTGCCGTTAAGTATGTGCAACGCATGCATTATCTGATTATCGGCTGCACGGGGAACATCTCGTTACCTTTGGCCCGCAGCTAAAGGCCATTAGTTTCGTTCATGTGACTATGCTGTAAAGATCTCTGCGGTAAGGTTCTTTCAATATGATCTTTCCCCGTTAGATGCCGCCGTATGTTAAAATCCTTGCAACCCTTTATATTTAGTTATGCTATTCACTAAAAGTTGCATAATTAACTGTCCTTGATCTCTTACTGATCATCAACTAATAGACTAACAGTCCTTCTGAGATACTCGTGCTTCCCCCGTTTAATGCACAATTTGCTTACGTTAAATATTTGAGGATACAAAATACTTGACGTTTTCTCCCGTCTTTTGAATCCACCGAGGTGGTTCCCCGGAAACGCTTTCGACTCTCATTTGGGGGGTCCTAAGTTTGATTCCCGGTGACAGCCAATCTGTTCCATGTGTTTTTCGTACCTCATGTCAGTAGATAAATGCTCGGGTTGTTCCTCTTGTACCACGACTTTCCTGTCCCTTATTTCCTGTACATATCATGTCCTCTCTTGTCATCTGTTGCAGGGTTGTAGGACCAAGCGATGGCGTTCGGCAGGTTGTGGCTGGACGGTAGAGGTGTGTGTTGTAGAGGTTACTTCCCTGGTGTCGTTCAGGGTCTGCCTGTGTCACCCTGCCTCAGAGTGGGTCCCACCAGAGGTTAGAACATACGTGGGCTTAAAAGGGGTTGGATGACTTTGAACTAGAAACGTTAGGGACTTCTTCCATGCCTACGCACACCACTATTCGGATCTGGCCGCCCTTTAGTTCTCTCTCCTCATGCTTCTCTCCTAGGGGTCACAGCAGACTCAAAAGGGGCCGTTGAGGCCTACTTGCTATGCTCTGTCCCGATGGCGATGGGCCCATTTGGTACGTCCTTACCCGTACCTTTACCTTTCACCCCTCTTTTGTATAAAGTGTATGTGTTAGTGTGATATGCCTTCCTATACGACTGCAATATATGAGTTTTCTGGATCTTTACCTTCCAAATTCTCTATTAATGTTGTAGGTCCGAAATTCTTGTAAGCTTCTGTGAAATATAAGCGCACCACAGAGCCGACTACCATGCCCGCAGTTATCTTAGGTTTGTCTTTAGTGGTGTCTTAAAGCCGAAATACACAGCAATGTACGGTTATTCCAGAGAATATCCGTCCCCAATTTTAAAAATTCCAGCAACCAAATTATTGGAGAGAAAATATTAATACCGAACATGGAGAAAGAACAAATTATATCACAGCTTGGAAAATCCGAGGACACAGAAATTTCGTGTTGCAAATTTATACTTTTCTTGAAAATTGCAACGATTTTTCACTTTTTTCATGACGTATGCTTAATTATTTTAACCTGTATTTTGTAGAACAATTATTTATATAATACCTGCGATTATCATAAGCATAGTTTGAATTAAGGAAGAGATATATTTGCGAAATGGCAAAAACTGAGGCAAAAGCTTCGATAGTTCCTGAGTCTAATATCTTTCTTCTTCAACAGATCAAAACCCACTTTGAACACAATTTCATATATAACACCAAAAACGTTTGCCTCTAAAAATGCATGCAAAATAATGTAGTAAACACCACACACTTAAAAAGAGTGAGGTAAGGTTAGAAGCAATTGGAAAATGTCTGCCGAAATTGAAACCAGCAAATGTTGTCTTCCAGTCGTCCTCAATGGTCTAGGAGTGATAGTTTCTCTATGTCGTGGGTTCAAACACGCTTAGAGTATGGCTTTTTTCGGGTGTAAAAGTCCTTAGCATGGCTTCCTTAGAAAGGGAAGTAAAGCCGGTAGTCCTGTGCTGTAATTCACGTCCAACATAGAATTGAACGCTGAAAACCGTAGCAGTATAGCGCAGCGATGCGCAACGTCTGCGAATGAGGTGAGGTTGGATTTACCTCCTTCCACGATACGCGAACATTGCCAATCTTTAACACTCAGACGTGCATTGTGTTGCAGTGGCATGTTGGTTATATGTACATTGCGTTTGATTCATGAAAACAGTTTCAAATCCTATGCGATAAACATGTGTTCATTAGTGTCTTCTTTGGCACTGCTTACGTTTACGAAGTCTTTCAATATTTGGCGACTAAGTCGAAGTGCATAGCCTTAAAGGATACACCAATTGTAACCTAATGTGATACAGGCTTTTAATATAGTTCAATTTGGAAATAATCCACAAATAAATCTCAAATATATGTAGAGCTATACTCACTCTTATACAGACTATTCTTGCAAATGCTTATTTCTCTAGCTACCTCATTTTAATCGACATAAGCATTTTCAGAAAGTATCTTATTGATAATTTTCTTGTAGGTGCAAGGGAAATATGGGAATACAGTAGGCTTTAACCAATAGTGAAATGTTTTAAGAACTGGTTGCTGTGCGATGCCTTTGAAATTCCGTTCTCTTTCCAAGACCAAGAGATAAAAAGGCGAGCAAGATATTCCTATTTAAAAGAAGTATTATTTTTTGACAAATTCAGACAAATAATAAAGGGTATCTCGGGAATGGCTCACGGAAAAAGAAAAGAGTAAAAGAAACGTATTTGACATAAGTTGCGTATTGTAACGAGATCCACATTTATATTTAGTAAGACTTTGTCTGTCTCTTACTGCTTACTATTTATTCGAAAGTCATCCACAATAAAGAGGTTTCCTAAGGTCATTCCAAGAAATTTCCAGTTATGACTTAGAAACTGCCTGGAAGTCGGCTGTTTGTGTCCGTCACTGGATAACCACTATGTGGTTGTGTTTCTACACGTCACGGGCAAGAGCTGATTCACCTTCCGACTGAATGAGGAAGTGCGAAATATCAGCTAATTACGTAAGCGTCTCCAAAGAGGCAAGTTTGGGCAATGTTGGTATTGAGTGTCAACAAATAAAACAAATACAATTTAATTTAGGCCCTCTTCCTTTTTCTGCAGATCCCTAGACATGACCGGGTAGTGTGGTATTATAGATCTGATGCATACCTTTCTGCATAAATGTTGCCTAGGGCTGGGCTCTGTTACTTCAACATAAGTATTTGGGCCTTAAAGTGTAATAACATTTTAGAATATGTCTAGTTGTAATACTGAAAATTTAATCACATACTGAAAGCCAAATGTGCTACGAGAATGATCCACGAAATGGTGAATTTTGGTTTTAATAAATTAAAAGTGTATCTCATTTTAAGAAGCACACGATTAGAGAACTGAAGCTTCCTTTATTTATTTGAATTCTACTAATCACTTCCATTATTTTAGCATTTGCATACCCGTCCATGAACTTTACATAACTCCTCTAGGGTTTCATATTTACGTTGCACGATTTTATTCACTTGACTGCTGAATATTGAGTGATAAGTCCGGGTTAGGTTTTGCTATGTCCATTGTTGAAAATTTCGCACTAATTTATGACATTTGCTTCGTTCATAACTGTATCATCATGTAGATGATTGCTATAAATTGTTGTAGGTTTTAACTTACGAACATTCAGCAGGGGAATATCTCTCTCATCACAGTCTGGACGACTTTGTTTCATTCTAAACTATCACAGAATGCACAATAAATGCACCTATTTCAATTAGCATTCGCACAGCGCTGAGAAAATATGTCGAGCAAACCTCTCGACATTGGAAGGAAGGTCTCACAGGTAAGAGCACTTCCGGTGGACGCTAGATCCCTGCTTGCTCGACAGGTCGTTCATCGACCTCTAGGCAGCCCAGCTGTAGGACGAGTTTTCGAGTTTGGAATTGTTAGGGACTTCCGCGCGTCTCTGTGGCTTGTCTGCTTGCGTTCTGTAGCCTCCTGTGGTTTCTTCCCTCCATTCTTTCCTCCTAATGAACGGTAGTTGCAATGGATATACATAGGTCTAAGTGCACGAGGTGTCCCCCTCCGTCGTATTACCTATAATCTCTTTTGTCACGTTGACTAGGTTAACAAATAGTTCTGCCATAACATGCCATTGCATTATTTATATTTAGTTTGAACCGAAATTGGAAGAGTAGAGCACTAGCAGGCATTTATTACAGTCATCCTCTACTACCAGAGAGAGCAACAGTCATCGTCTAATTGTTGTGCCCCGATAGGGCTTCAACAGATTTGTAACATTAATTAAGTTTAATTTAATATATCTACAATGCTTCATACCGTAAAACGGTACTGGTCTTTGTAGTTCCCTATACAAAAGATATTGCCCAGTCAATGGAGTTCATGGTAACCCTTTCATCCTGTATATAATGATTATAATGTATAAATTAATCCACTTACTCCATCTATGCGTTACTTACCATCTTTGGAATCTAAGGCTGAAAACTGCATTTAGAACTTTAAATACATCTATTTGAAATATTCTTACTTCTTTTTTAATCCTTGTTCGGGTTGCCCAAGCTACGATTGAAGTTTGTTTTCCTCTTTTCTTTATTGTGATTCACCAATGCAGAATAGCAGACATCGAAACTTTGACACCGATGAAACAGGTTAAATGTAACTATGTCACAGGTTATGAGGTAGAGCAGAACATAGGGAGCGAGCGGCAAGTCAAAACAAACCAATATGAACGCGACGCAACACTCGACATATGTAGGTACTGTGTCATTGTTCACGCTTGGAAGTGTTTCAAGAATAATGTTGGTGATTTTCATGCACCCTTACTTCATTTAAATGTCTCGTCACCCAGAGAAACTATTTAGATGAATAATTAATTGATTAATAAACACTTTTTAAAATTAAAATTTATATGTATATTTTCAAATCAAAGTATGTGCTGCCATTTGATGCGACAGATTTACAACACATGTAGGTATATTTATAGTATTCGTAATACAAATCCTAGATGTTCGTGTTTTTCATTTTCTTTATCGGTCCGTTTCTTCTTTATGCTACGATTTTGTGGTTACAAACTTAGAATTGCAGTGCACTACAATATATTTTCTAAAAGTCTCAAAATTATTTCCTGCAGATTTCACTTAAACGTTATTTGTATTACAAAACCGGACGAAGCGTAAATACTTGAGTAATTCCTGTACTTTGTTTTTCTTAGGTAGACTATATAGCTTGAAATCATCCTTAATTGCACACAATTTGGTATATCCACGATTTTTGGGACACGACCCCTTTCGTATTGAAACAACCCTAAGGTATGCATGCTAAAATGCAGCTAATCTGAAGTCATTCGTCTCTCTCCTATTGGTGTCCAAATTTCGCTTCCTGCTTATCGTATAACGCTGTGTTCATAACCATTACCATCACGATATTCCATCCAGTTACAAATGTGTATTAGACGAAAGAGTAGCAAAGATTCTTCAGATTTCTTCGTTAGTTTCTCTCAACTATTGCAATTTTTTGTCTACAGTGCTCACAAGTGCTAGATAAGATGTCACTTCAGAAGTGGGGTATTACAAAAAGAATGATAACTTCCTTGTTTTATTCAAATTTGTATATGCTTTACACTTTTATATGATACGTAAATATGTGTGATAAATTTCAATCTCGTAGAACTAATATTTCTGACGAAATTCGATGTGTCTTTTTTTTAAAGTAAATATTTTCTTTACCATTTCAAAATTAGCGTCCAGAGACAATTATTTGGAATTTTGCCCACTTGTTTTACTATAGAAAAATAATTTCTAGCCAGGTCCCTTTTTTCTGAGTTTTATTTTATGATTTTTCGAAATAATGTTACAAAACTGATTTTTTCAGCGGTGTGCATCGCTATCATTTATGAGATAGAGCACTTATCAAAATTTCCTTTAATGAAATAGAAGTTTATGCATAGGCATTCAGGTTTGCAAACTTTCATCAAAATCCATCACATAGTTTGGGAAATATGGGTACCTATAGACATTTAGAAAAATAAAACTTTTGGATAAAAATGGGGAAATTTTAAGTTTGTATTGCTACAATAGTTTTGGTATTCGTTACTTTAGAAAGTTCCTTATGAATATCGAGAGCCATCATTACCTTTGTTGAGAAAGTTGGTGTGAGTACAAGTAGATGCTCAAAACTGGTACACATATAATCTATGATTGCTAATACAAAGTTTATATTGTCGCTAAGGGGGCGAGACAACTTGGACATTTTATTAAATTTCTGGCATTTTATGATGGAATTTCGAAATACAATTTTGGGAACGCGTGAAATACTAGTGACTAAAATAAAGAGTAAATATAACATCAAAATGTTGACCATTTAAATTTACATCTCCCTTTAACTTTTTCGCTGCTACATCGCGGTCACTGACCATGCAACAATAACTCGGTCACATGAACTCCTGTGAGATTTCAAATAGCGTGTTTATAGTACTTTTGTTGTTCAGATCTTCTGTAAGACATCTGCCTGGTGCGTCTCCTATTTGTTCTGCTGTACCAAAGTCGGTGTGATATCAACATTCAGCATTTACCGGCAGACTTGAAAACTACAAAACTAGTATCCATGCTTAAAATGCATGTAAACGCCATTACTTTGTTTAACCTATGAAATCGAAAACGATATCTGTATCTAAAAGCTATGGCCAAAGCGATAAACAAGGATTAACTCATAGGATAGACGGTGTATCTGTGAAGTTGTACTTACTTCAGAGATGACGACTGTGAAGTAAGAAACCTACGACGGTTTACACATGTCGTTAGCAGTGAAAGGGTTAACAAGGCTGTACTGTACCGTAACAACAGCAAGAAGCGTGCCTTAGGCCCTCTAATCGATAAATGCACATCGACTGTAAGGTGAACTCTTGCGTAATCACGAATGTTCCCTTTACCAGCAATCATGGACATTTGTGTATTTACTTCGGTCATCTCATATTTACCTATATCTGTGACAAAGACCTAAAGGAGAACCCCAAATAACGCAATAATTTAATTGTACTCATATTGTTAATACCACTTTCCGAATATTCAAGAGATATAAATCGTATTGCTGGAATAAAACAAAGAATAAAAGTCGAATGTCTGTAACGGAGTGACAACACTGAAAAGGAACTACAGTAAATCAGCTGAGCGCTAAAACTATTGATGTAGGTCGCGCGTTAATTCTTCATGAACAAAATTATTAAATGAGAGGTTAGATGCGAGTCACTTGCGTTTACGGCACACAGAAGCACAAACGACATGCAGATGTGTGTACGTTGTACTAATGTCTCTGCGCTCAAGAAGTACAGCAACTACAAAACAAATTATAACACTTCCAGCCATATGTATCACTCTATCAATCTCTGTAATAGTTTACACTTAAATTCTTTGTATTTCATCCATTCCCAACACTTCTCCCTCGTCTACTTTCTCTGAATTGCGGTCATTTTCATTATCTCTCGTTAAAACACTGGAAATGGCATACACCCGTACAACACTAACTTTGGTGTCAATTGTAATATGTGTTTTCTTCGAAACATAACACAGGGGAGCAGAGCTGTTTGTTATTGTATCATAAGCAATTTGCTGACCTGCTTATTAAGAGTAGGCTAGCTCACTGGATTTTCACTGAAGGTCATTTGTCAAGAACTAACGCGTAACCTATAGAGGTCAAGCCGCGTTATAAAAGGGCAAGCAGTCAATAACCATAGATCTACGAACTTATTAAAACTGCTACTGATTCTATTTGTGGTAGAACCCATTGCTTTTAAAAAGTAGAACTACAACTAAGAAAGAGGTAAGGAACATGTAGTTTCCAAATATATGAGTGCTGCAGGGGAGGAAAGGTTGTAGCAAAAAAATAAGAAACGGAACAGAAAACGATGTACGTAAATTCTCCTTTGCAAATGGAACAATTTGACTGCAGAGTTACTGGAGACTTTGCCTCAAAGTGTAAATAGTTTTAAAGAGAGGCTTAAAAGAAATGCTTTATATGTGCTATATTACGCAAATCTTATTGGCAGGAATAATTACATTGTATTATATTGACGAATTACATTGTACTATATTGACAGCTTTGTATTATTTTGACAGCGCTGCCACTGAGCCATGCTCTAAGCAGTGAAATAAATTATGTATCTAAAACATCGAATTTCAGACAAACGTAGTTTCGGCTACTTCATAATATAAACTTTCAAGAACATAATAAAACCAACGTTCTAAAGAAATTAGCATTTCCAGTTTCGTAGTAAAAAGTATAAAGATGGAGTATTTAAACTAGGAACAGTCTTTGCTGTTAAATATTATCTTGTCATTTTCTTGTGTTCCGTGTAGAAAGCATTAATAAACGTTCTAACTTTGTTTTAAACATCCTTTAAACATCCTTGCGTTTCGGGGCTCTAATGACCTAGCTGTCAACGGGCCCTTAAACCCTAATCACTCACTCACTCCTTGCGTTTCCAGGTTCATTTCCCCCTGCTGTTTAACGCCCTCTTCTTACCACACACAGCAACGCAGCCGATGGACACTCATGATATTTGGTAAATAAAATTTGGGAAGGATCACACCCGACCAAGTTTAGGAGTTTTAGGGGGTATAGCTTAAGTACCTCCACGACATTTGCCAGCCAAAAGAACTGAGAAAGCCTTAAAAACTCAGTCAGAGAGGAAAATCCTGGCACAAATGGAATCCCAAATCTCTCACTCACGAGTCCAAACTCTAAAGGGAGGTAAAATTTCAGCCAATTTTTGGTCTAAATGGAAAAATGCTAGACACATTAAGGTACGTGTATGCAAAGTTTCAAAATCCGAAGGCTCTGCAAGTTGTCTTAATTGCATCATATTTAAATTTAATTTTTCCAGACTTCAATTTTTAGAACGTATCTCCTCTTTCAAAAGTTAATTCAATCCAAAAGTTACACGCTATCAAGCTAAAAATATTATTGCATCTTCCCAAAGCTTTTGTTAATAAATCTAAGAATAGACGTTTATGTTACAGCATTGCCTTTTTAAATAAAAATAAATGTTTGCAGCAACCGTAGAATTTTATAAATTTGATTTTAACAGTGGATCTAAACTTTGCTTCCTTTTGTAATGAAAATATTGAAGTCATTTTAGGCAAACAACTGTGTGAGAATATCGATTATGAGAAACACACATATTTTAAACAAAAACTTTATGAACGCAAAATCTATTAAGCTTAGGAAAATTAAATTCGACAGTGAAAAGTTCCTTCTTACTCCTGATGAATGTACAGAAAATAATACTTCTAATATAAAAATTGTGGGAAACCTAAATTTCACACACCACCCCCGCACCTGCCTGTCGGCCTTCACGATCCAGAAAGGCGGTTTACAATATTTATAATTATGCAATACATGATTTTAATGTTTAATAACCAAGCGAAATATCCTTATTCGTTGAGTTTAGCCTATAGGGTCCAGCTTTAAATACATTATCAACATGGTGCTATTCCTTGCAATGCGACTGGCGTAGAAAAAAACTCGCAATATCTTGTTCATAATGTAGATCCCAAATTTGTTGAAGTGGTTTTTGAATAATGCTTTAACTACATTCATCTAGTTCTAAATAGCTATTTATTCGTTTTCTTGCTTTTTTGACTCTACATAATGTGGATCTACAGTTGGTAGAGAAATAATTATATTTAAAACAACATTTATTATTACGCTTTCTTTGGAAATAGAAGTTCACTATACCTGAACCCCAAAAAGGCATTTTAGAGAAACATCCGAGTGTACATGTGTGTACGCCTTGTATCTGTATGGGTTTCGGATAACAGGCAACAACCAAAAACAAATATTCGGAAAATACCAAAACCAATACTCAAGTTCAGCATTTTTACGGGATACTACACGAACAGTTTGCATAAATTCACCCACCTCAAAGCTGTCGCTTATATGGAGTATGTACATTATTTTTCATTTTCTCAAAAATGACCTATCAATTTTGTGTAAAATTCGATATGCTTGACACACCAAGATGCACCTTGCTAGTTTGTTTTTCCTGTTGGTCCAAATTTCCACTATTCCAAGGTTCATATATCTCAGGTGCTATATTCATATATCTGTGCTACAAACAATTTAAGGTTTTGAAACCATTTCAGAAAATATCTATGATATACAAGACGTAGAAAGAAGGCCTTATTACAAATAATCTACCCCATATCCCATTTCATCTGGCATTGGGGTATGTAGATAACTGCCCATGGGTTAAAAGAGTTGTCGAACACCACGGGGTAAAACCAGTCCTGGGGACGGCAGTGTCATGAGCAAGCTTCCTTCGGCCTCTTAGCGAAGACCACAGATGAGAGGTAGTTCCCAGGTTGAACTATTGTGTGTAGTCCGTGACAATAGACTATAAATAACAGAAAAGGTTCTTGTAATGTTTTGCACTTTACTTTTCAGGGAATAAACTCACTCCCGTATATTATCTAACATTACGGATTACAGGTTGTAAAGTGTCATGACAAAATATATGCAAACATCAGGGCACGTTCATCCAGCAGGAATTAATTCATATCTAACTTAAGTAATCAAATACATCAGGACTCATATCTTCCCCACGTGGAAGTAATCACGTGATAGAAGCTGGTTCCGCTTTATTGTTGCGAACACCTTATTTGCAATGTCAGATTAATTATAAGATGGAATAGACTTCTAGTCTTGCGTTTGTATTACTTGTGTTTAAATCATAGCCCTATTAATATAATCTATTTCGCTACCTCGGTTATTTAGCCATGAAACAAAGGTGTGCCTAGTTCATAGATAACAAATTTTTGTAATAAGGTGAACCTCAATAAGCTTGGATACTTCGTCTATTTTAGATAAAGAGAAGCTTAATACACATATAGTTAGAGTCGCGCTTTTGTTTTTTATTAACTATAAATGTGAAAAATGTTTGACAACTTCGACTCTAAGTAGGTATCCACGTGTTTCACAATAAATGTAGAGAATTTAAACCTGCAATTTCTTCCGAAAAATTTTCAAGAGTTTATCGCTACCTCGCGAAACCATTTTCTTTTCCGCAAGAAATAAAACTATTGGCATATTTTGAAGCTTATTTAGTTACAAACTTACAATATAACTATATCAGGATAATCAGCGATTTGCTTACATTCTGAGCCATCAATATCTATTGCAGAATCTAGTATACTTATTTTGAATGCACCACGAAGTTGGAATCATTTACAAAAGTACCACAAAATGGGACAAAAGGTAAAATCTGATGTGCTGCACTCATATAGTTTTTTCTACTCATTTTATCCAAACTGTTCTTATGAACTCTAATTATTCCATGTTATGTTAATCGAGATAGAGTTTTGTAGGAATACATTATTTCCGATTTCCTTGTAGATCCAATTGTAACAGGGGAATTACAATAGTGATTATCACATTTTCAAAGAGATGGTCAATGTGTGCAACGGCTTTGAAATTAACTTCTCTTTGCATGAATAGGAAAGGAAAAAGCAGGAACACTTAACATGCAAACAAATAATAGGGAATGTTTTTGAAATAGTAAAGTCCACAAATAAATAAAATAAGAAAGAATATTGGACTAAGATTGTGTTTGGATGAGATTTACATTTTTGTGCGGTAAGATTTTGCCTATTTTTGAGGTTTATCGGTTATGCGAAAGCCATTCAGAATGCAGTGGGCTACACATATAATTTGTCATGAGAGTACTTCATCATCATCATCATCATCATCATCATCACCACCACCACCACCACCACCACCACCACCACCACCACCACCACCACCACCACCACCACCACCCCCACCACCACCACCAGCACCACCACCACCACGATCATCATCATCATCATCATCATCATCATCACCACCACCAGCACCAACAGCACCACCACCACGATCATCATCATCATCATCACCACCACCACCACCCCCACCACCACCACCAGCACCACCACCACGATCATCATCATCATCATCATGTACAGAGTACTTTAAACATGTAATTTAATCAAATGTGTTAATCCAAATTTTTGCAGTTTTCCATGTAAAGGGTAGTTTGGGATGGAAGAGAAAGACGCAGAACTTAAACATCGTGTTAGGTATCTAACTGACGTTTCATTTTGAGTTATGCTGTACACAGACAGACGCACGTGGTTGCGTGGATACCCACTAAACATGTTCTGTTTGGATTCAGAGAGTATCAAAATCTCGGTATTGAATTTTTAGTGCAGTAGTATTTCCTCTGCTTACTCTAAGTATGTAGTAGATAAAATAGTAATCTTCTGTGTATTAATTATAGCAGACACAACATTTAGTGGCGGGTGGCAGAAGGAGCTGGTCAACACAAAATCCAACCAGAGATTCGCCATGCCTTACGGTGTTGTAAGCTCGCTGTGATACTACGCTGCAAAGCCGGTTATACAAATATCATTTGCGCCCATGAAATTTACGCTACAGAAAAGAGAATAATTTGATCATGAAGTGGTCTGGCATTAGCCACCATTGAATTCTGTGTCCGCCATAATAACATTTCTCAAGATATAACTGGAGAACAGTATCAAATTGGAAGGTGTGAATCCCACTGCACTCTAGCGCCTGGGACTTTCCAGTTGCTTGTTATATCTGTACCAAAGAAGTGCAGCAACTTGCCAATACTGTTCACTGACGTTGAACTTGTGGCCGTGCATCACACATGAGTGTACCACAGCGGAAGCAGGAATGTCATTAGTGATAATTGTTTTGTCAATGGTTTTCGGAACTGGTATTTAATATTACCCAGCAATGTATTAGCGTGTAAGAGTCGTATTTGAGAGGTCGTGTTCAGTCCCTGGTTAGTGTCCATTTCTGGCCACTGGGTTTTTCGTGGTTCTCCCATGTCTGTCAATGAATGCCGGGATGGTTCCTTTTCTACCACGACCTTCCTGTCCCTCGTTTCCTGTACCCATCATCCCCTTCGTTGTCATCAGTTTCGGGGTGTCAGGATGGTGGATGTGAGCTTTGTAGAGGTTTCCTCTCTGGCGTCGTTCAGGAAGTGCTCGTCTGGCGCTGCCTCGGAGTTGGCCTCAGGTGGGGAAAACAGCTGGTGTAGGGAACCAAGGGTGGGCTCGAACGGCGTCCCATGCGTTCAAATTGGAAATGCCATGGACCTCTTCCATGCTTGTGTCCATCGTTATCCCGATCTGGGCGCCTTTCTGGTCCCTCCCCTCATTCCTTCCTTCCAGAGGTCACGTAGCCTGCTTGGCTACTCCGCCCCGGTTGCGGGGCACCCTGTCGTTCGTTCATACTGCATCTTACCGTTTGTCATTAGTCAAGTGAATCACCACTCGGGGAAGGTTCCATGTGCCTGCTTACTCCTGCCCTGAGAAATTACAAACTGCTTAGTTTAAGACTTGTTCAAGGCTACTAGTGAAGAAAATACAGGTACTGGGTACTATTAACCAGTAAAGTAATTTTTCTTGTCAAGAATACTCCACGAGTTCCGTATTCTGAGGAAGGTAGGGTTTTGGCATAGTTTTCGAAAGGATTCATTGAAATGAATTACAGTCTGACTATTCCTTTCAGTCTGTTTTCAAATCCAAGCTACTTAATCTCCTACACAAGCGATTTAAACTTTCAACTCTTACTTTCGGAAGTAACCTAAGAATTTTGTCCTGTTTTATCGACTACTGAGTATTCAAATTAGGCTGACTGAAGTCTGATAATGGAGAATGATCTACGATCATTTTCCTCTAGAGGCATTCCGCCCGTTGAGTCTCTAATATGTGCTTAAATCTTGTCATTTATTTACATCTAAGGGACATCTAAAACATATTGTTACATCAAAGAGATAGGTATATCGCAGCATAAATCATTTGCACCATTTTTTGATAATCTGTGAATTGTTTGTATACATCTGTATTAAATGTTTCAATTTAAATAAGCACTATTCTCTCTTTCTCTCCCTCTCCCTCTCTGTGTTCTATGAAAATAAAGATCTATTCGTTTTTTTCTTTTGCCAAACATAGTTCGTAGAGAAACGCATAGAATAAGCAACTCAGTATTTTTACCTACATATTCATGTTACAATTTTTTACGATTATAGAGGAAGTCCTGTTTATTGGTTTCTACCTACTAACAGTTCTGAACTCAAACATAATTTTAGCGGAAAGTGCAATTATAACACTAGTGATGTTTTGAAAGTTGCCGGTACAACTAATAAGGAGAATTAAATCGTGTGCAAAGCAGGCAAATTTTGAACATCGCTTTCAGGTCTCCAGTTTATCGCAATGGAAAACACTTGAAGCACACAAGGGCAGGCTAATCAATCTACTGCCTAGAATAGCAACGATACCGCGGCGTTCGAGAAATTCCAGCTTCATTCAGTTGTTAGTTGGATATTATGATATCAAAGGCCTGATGCTAAATTCAATGGCGTACTGAGGGCTTATTTTTATTTGTGCCAGTTATCAAATGCGCTTTAAATGTGTTTCACGGCGAGTTTAAGCGGTTATATTAATATCCACAATTTCTTTGTAATATTTATTGCGTTCGTACATATGTTAAGGTTTTAGGCAGTAGTGGATTGTTGCTTGTAGATAAGCATTGTTCAAGAACGTTTATAACAAAATGTAACATAATTTCATGACATTATTTGTGAACGTGAGGCCGGAGCAGGAGAAATTCCTAATCCATGATATGACGATGATAATATTTATTTATTTCAACAATTTTAATTCCATTTTCAGTGACTAAACAGTATAATTAATGTAAATAGCGCTATAGTGTAATTATTAAACTGTTAGTAAAATGGGATCGTTTTACTGTAGCTAACGTAAATCTTACCAACGTTTTCAATATATCAATTTCTATTAACGTCTCGTTGGTCTGGTGACTCAGTTGGTTGGACGCTGGCCTACTGATCCCAAAGTCGCGGGTTCAAATCTGGCCCAGACCTATGGTTTTTAAGTCTGCTTAAGAACGACAGCTCAATGTCAGTAGATTTACTGACATGTAAAAGAAGTCCCGCGGGACAAAATTCCGACACTTCGGCGACGCTGATGTGATCTTGGCAAATGACACCGTCGTTAAACAAGAAATTAATTAATTAATATTAACGTCTCCGTTTATGGGATTTGATTTAGAGAATTGGGTGAATGTATAGTGTGCTAAATAGTATTTCTTACTTCCTCTCAAACAAGGACATAGGGGAAGGCAGGGCACAACGGGATAGCAGTATTTTATTACGTGGATGGTGCTGGAATCTAGCGCAGATAATTAGAAGTACACTGCAAGTCAGGAAGAGGCCGAAGCAGCCATTTTACTTCAGTATGGATAATGGTCTCACAGCGAATGGTTGTTGCGGATGTTTCTGCAAGTATTGCTGAATTGCAACGCAAGATAAGGCCATATACTGGTACACGGAGTATATTAAATGTTATATACTCTTAAAGAACATGTAATTAGCTGTAGTATGGCACAATAGTTTGGTTAAACTGATCATGTATAGTGTTCGGCAAACACAACTAACCAAGTACCTGACCGGGTATACTTCTTTGCGATAAGGCGCTAAGCGTTCTTTTCTTTTGGATTGCAGATGGTAAGAAATTATATAAGAAAGACAGATAGGCAACGGTGGATTGCAGCTTCGATGGAATTAGCAATACAGACCGCTATGTCACACGAAATGGGATTATTAAAAGCACGTCAGAGTTGTATATGCTGAAATCTACTGTGTAAGGATACGTAAAAAGGAAAAGGACGACGCTGATTACGTAATAGATAAGTCAGAAGGAAAGTTTCAACAGGTATTTGCTCCGGGAGAAGAGGATGTTGACTGGGTATTTAACATCCATGGAAAGTAAGCTTTTTGACCTCAGGATGAAAGATTGAGACAATTAGCCTACCATATAGCCGATAGAAATGGTCTAAGCCACAGATTTAGTAGCAATACCTGTATGGCAGGTCAGGACTGTGTAAATAGGTTTCTTTCAAGACACTACATTGAGCATTCAAACCATAGAAATTAGGAAATGGGCCCATAACTCTTGTAGTGGTGTTCACAGTGATGATAATGAAGTGATCTTCGAATGTGAACATTGTAAATAGTTTTGTGTTTTACGAATGAATTTTTCGTTGATAATTTTTCATTTAAGCCAATGTATCCCGATCTGCGCTCTATATGGGACAGAACGGGGAAAATGGCATACATTTTTCAAGCGTTCAAAAAGAATGGTATTAATAATTAATGTCGCATTATTTGTATTACATGATGTTCTTTGGAGATTAAACTCCTCATGTATAGCAAGACTGCATGTCCACTTGCAGTGATTTATTATGTGTAATTCATTTTTAACTTCGTATCCCCTTCTACCCCGCCTTCCCCTATACCATTTTCGTTCCATTCTGAACAATGGATTCATGCTAAGATACACAGAGTTGATTTTGTGCCGTAAAAGTGTTTGTGTGTGTATTAAACGTTTATCTGAAATGATATCATTATAGGAGACTCTGTTAGGAGACCAGACTACATTACTACTCATAAAATTAGCAGATTTCATAAATCTAAGGTTGAACATTATTTAGGACTTAGATTTCATCAAAAGTTATTTCAAAATGCGTTTTTAAAGGCCATAAAACACAGAGCTATCTTTATTAAAGTCTTAGAAACGAAAATTGACAAACTGGTATTTATTTTAGTGACAAATGCACGCGTGATGTGGATAAAATGGTCATTATTAGGAATGTCTGTCACAATGTAGGGAACATATTTCTAAATAATTATACAAACACTATAAACAAAACTTTGTGTGCACACAAATGAAGATGTCATTTTTGGAGCAACGGTTCTTCCATATTCTGTCATATAAATCCAGCTAGGCATTTACACCTCGTTTCATTTTTTAAAGTTTTTTTTTTATTATTATTATTTTTTTTTATTATTATTAATGTTGCTGGAATGCATATTGTATGTTTTGACAGTGTTTATTTTCTTAGTAACGAGAACTGTTTTTTTTCTTTCTATTTTGCTGCATATAGTCATATTGATACAAAACTTACAAGCTACGAATGCAAGATGCGTTAGCACCATGGGGTCAGGAATCTTTGTGCCAGGCATGTTTTATCCCAGACACCACGTAAACGGTTTGTGCAGGCACATCAGCGTCAGTTGCGGTAAATCACAGACATTTTATACGGTAAGTTCCCTCGCATCTAGCCCAGGGCTGGGAAACCCGCAGAACAGCTTGAGCGATCCTCATTTTTTTACCTGCTTAATATACACTTATCAGTGCAAAGTCTTGAGCGGGCTGCGCCCAGAGGGTGCCATTTCCCCAGGCCTGCTTAGGCGCTAAATATTTCTAACCTACACACGTCACTGGACGCCAGTTGTGCAGCAAATCTATCACCTTAGACATGAAACACCAATGACCCAAGAATCAGTAGCGAGTAATCTGGCCTAGAGTGCAGGGCTTTCGCAACTTAATCGCCGCCCAAATTTCACTACTTCTACCAACAAATGAAACAAATTCCACGCTTGGCCTAGGCTTTTTGTAATGTATGGACTGACATTAGGTGTTTCATAACTCCACTTCCGTTAGAAATAACAGGGCTTTCCAGCGGTGTGTATAGTTCTACATATATTTGCGAACAGAGGTTCTCCAAATTGAACTGTATTAAAAGTCTGTCTCGCAATAAGTTAGGTGACAATCACTTGGTTTATCTTCACTTCGACTTTTTCGCCAAACATTGATAGACCTTTTAAACGTTACGAGCACCAATGATGTCATTAATGAATAGGTGTTTATCGCACAAGATTGGAAAGTGCTTTCGTAAATCAAATGCAATGTACATATAAACAAACCGGCGCAACACAATGCACATCTGAGTGGTAAAGAGTGGCACATTCCACATGGAGTGGAAGGAGGTAAATTCAACTTCTCCTCTTTCACAAACATTGGACATGTCTCTGGTTTCCGAGGTCGCCGGTTCAAACCTGGTGGAGGGTGATAGACTTTTTCGGGCATAAAAATCCTTAGAATGGCTTCCTTCGGAAGGGAAGTAAAGCCGTGGGTCTCGTGTCACAGATTTAGGGCACGTAAAGGAACTTCAAGCTTGATAAAGAGGCCTCTGAGCAAAATTAAACGGAATTTCACACCCTTTAAAGAATGAGACACTGAGAACCATAGCAACTGAGAACCAGTTAAATAGCGTCCATAAGGAAAACTCGATTTGAGTTTTCTCAGTGCTGGTAGTTCAGAGGTGTATGGTGTGTAGCGTGATTTGTACTTTAAGATCAAATGAATGGATTTTGGTGGACTACCATGTGTTGCCCATGGTAAGTCATTTTTCTTTTCTATTTTACTATGTTGGAAAATTAACACTAGAATAATAGTGCAACTCAAATTGGTTTTCTCCGATAAGAATTTGATGCTGTATGAACACTTAGATTTCCATGCACTGAATATATATTGCTCCAGCTTCCCTCATGTGAACTATTGGAGAAAATTAATGCGTCAGCGAGCCTGAACATTGTTACTTCTCTCAACTGTACACAATGTTCCGGTTCGGAATAAGCTTGGTAGCGGCACAATGCACTTCAAGGGTGCTTTAATGTTTCGCTATTGTTGACAAAAGCTTCTACAGCTTCATGTTACATTTCAACACGGCGTTAGTCGGCTTAATATATTTTAACCACTGGAACATAACGAAAACCCATTATCTGATTTATTAAAATAGCTTAACAACGCTTATAATACCTAGGATGGTGATAAATGAGAGTTCAATTGAGCCCGATATTTCAAGAGATGCGAATTGACTGGCATCTTCTCACGACAAGCAAAAACTTCCACAATGGCAGTGAGAAAGTAATTCTATCTAAATGAGATTGGAGTTTAGGCTCTCTGGCCATGCTATCCGTTTCAGCTAGAACTGAATATGCTTCAGAGAACGGAATTGTGGCACATACTCTGTGATGATCACCCTAAATCAACACATATTACGTTGAAGAAGGAAGGAATAAAAAAGAAAACTATATATCTTATTGGATGAATATTACAAAATAAATATGATTACATATGCAAATGTAAGTATAGAAAAGCGGATAGGCCATCTTACTTTAAACAAATGCCATGTTCCATAGCAATTCTTGATAGCAATGAAAATGGTTTGATTCTGGATTATCTCTTTATAGAAGCTTGTGTCATCCTCCATGGTCTAGGGGTAAAATGCTAGTCTCTTGTCCTCGAGGTCCCGGGCGGAGGGAAATGGATTTTTTTGGGGCGTAAAAAATTCTTAGCGCGGCGTTCTTCGGAAGGGCAGTAAAGCCGTTGGTGACAAGTGTAGATTTACGACACGTAAGAGAATCTGAAGCCTGATAAAACAGCCCTCTGAACAAAATTAAGTGGCCCTTCACGTCCAATATGGAACGAGACGCTGAGCACCACAGCAGTTAAGGAGTGTCCACAAAAAATAAGCAAAAGCTTAAGATCTATATTTTGCAATCCGCAAAGATGTGGTAACCACCAAACTTATGATAGCATCTAGCCATATTCATATACGAGGACTGCGTAGCAAGTAATGCACCACTTTTTTTTTTCCTTAGCTGACAATAATGTTACGAATTCGAAACTTCGGATATGTATTATTTGAAGTTTCCGGTATGCGCTTGCGAATTTTCCATTTCCTCCAATGGATAACGCAAGTGCAGTAATGCTTCAAAATGGTGTTTGTGATATACGGTGTAAGCAACATCTCGTCATTGAATTTATCACTGCGGGGAACAAAACTTTTGAGAATATTCGCAAACATTGGTGTGAAGTCTATGGATCATGTGCCTGAAGTACGATTAGTCGCTGGGTACAAAGGGTGGAGCCATTAGAAGGCAACTGTAAAGCCATGATCACGGTGTTCTGGGACTGTGAGAGTGTCATGCTCATTGATGTGATACCAATGGGCAGCACTATTAATTCTGAAGCACATGCCAACACATTAACCAAGCTCAAGAAGCACTACCAGAGATTTCGGCATCAGAATTACTCAGATGATTGCTTGATTCAACATGATAACGCTCGACCTCATACGAATTTGAAGATCTTCACTAAACAGGGTTGGACAGTGTTGCCGCATCCATCCTATAGCCCCGACCCAGCTCCCTCAGATTTCACTTGTTTGGGCAATAAAGAGATGCCATTCGTGGAAGGAATTTTGAGGATAACGGAGAGAAATTTGTACAGTGAAAAAATGACTTTGTGAGCAGAACAAGGAGGGGTATCGACAGGGTATACACACTCTTGTATTTTGCTGGGGGACAGTCATAGAGCTGGAAATATATTACGATGAAAAATTAGCATTGTTGAAGAAGCACCATTCTTTCTTGTATGCAACAAATAATTGTTGAAGGAAAACAAATGCGGTACATACTCTCTGGCAATCTTCGTATTTGTTCTGAGTGTATTATTATATTTAATATTGCTTGAGAAGGTAATACAAGGAGTTTTCATGAAGCAGAAGCATTCCAATTGCGATCTCGTTCCATAAGCCTGAAAGAAAATCAGCTAGATGCTGTTTCATAGTTTCGTAGGCTTCAAGCAACAACAATTCTTAAGGTATAGCACATCGCCGATAAGATAAACATTTTCTAAAGGTGTTATTTACCCTTCTGTTTTTGAAGAATGCTTAGTGTTTTTCACTCTCCTTTTGAAAAGTACTGCTTTAATGTGGTATATTTGTTTGCTCGCATTTAGAAATCTCTGTAAAAAAGTTTAAAAGAACTCGTTTTTGTCGATCATAACGGGCCCTATAATATGGCATTTCCTTTTAAGAATGAAAATTGAGTTGAAGAAGGAAAAAATAGCTCATGTTCAAACTGCTGTAAGATCTTAGCCAGGTTTAAGTAAATAAATTCTACGCTGAGGGCTATAGGTGTTTACCTTTCCATTCCTGCGACTATCAAGTTTCACTTCATTTGACAGCCAACAGACCTTGCCATAATAAGGGATTTGGCTGGTATCCATCCGGTTCTTGGCGATACCGGAATTAGAGACGGGGAAGATCAATCATTTTATAAAGAAATGATAGGTGGAATGGTAAATAATTACAATAAATAATCTCCATATTTTATAATCAACGCAGAATACAAGAAGCATTAGCTGGACTTTAGCTAGACAATTTAAGAGTTCAAGGAAAATCGATTAGTTGCACTGGTGTAGCTAAGTTCTAGTGAAATCACGTCGGCAGAACACCATGAGCTCAAGGCATACCTGGGAATGAGGCGTAAGAAGGCCCAGTTACTAAGTCATGCAGACAAAATTCTTAGAATTGAAATGGTTAGAATTAGTTGTTAGTAATAGCACTAAGCGAAATATTGTGTTTCAGGAACGAATTAGCAGCTTAAGTTGGCAATAAAAGTAGCAATGTTGGTGGGCTTAGTTATATGAAGGAAGGGCTTAAGTTAATATCAGAGAGTGCATTTCTAAAGTTCGTGTCTTTCCCTTCGTGTTTTAGAGTTTTATAGTAGTGTTTATTGTTATCAATAGTTCGCAATTCCTTGCGCCTCAAGACCATGCTCGGGGTGCGCATACTTGCTGGTCGCCAGCCGAGGAATCTCCACTTAGCATTTCAGCGAATCGCAGCAACTTACGCTTCTCTTATTATTACGGAAATAGTTATTTAAAACCTTGATAGTTATAAGTAAGAAAAGTTAATATTTCAACAGTTAGTTTCTCGTGCCAAGATTCAGAAACATTTGTACTACATTCTCAAACAGTCGGCAACTAGTTTCAGATATATGGTCTCCATGGAATGTATCAGCTAGAAGGCAACTGGTGTTGTTTATTCCCACATGTCGCCCAAGCATATCCTGAGCAAAAATATATTATAGCTCACCATTGTGATAGAGAGCAGCAGATTCATCGAAGCCCAAGATGGCTTCAAAGGTGACGCATATGAGGAAGATTTCGTCATTAGTGAGAACCCTTAATTTCGGCGTAGCTTTAGCTTTTCCAATCGATGCATTTACTTCAGAAAAGAACGCCCTGATGGCACAGCGAGCCTCTGTAGTGCACCAATTGCTGAAAACTGTGTGTTTCAAACTGATTTGCAACAAATCCAATAAATATTTCACTTGAACGCTATTTGCAAAGGAAATACACTTAGTAGCCTAGAATAAACACCGAGCGATGGAGTGGTGTGTCTAATTGGACACGCTGCAGGAACTATCTATTTTGAGACAATGTTTGTTAAAATACAGAAAATGTATACATTCCATGTAATACGCACTTCATAACTAATACACAGAATACCAAATGCAGTGAAGGGAGCCAAACCTATAATTATACCCTTGAGGTCGTAGTTGAAAACAAGTCCCTTAGGGTTTGAAACTTGAGTTACACCTGAAAAATTCAATACTACCGCCTGGACTCACTCAAACCAGGGATATTTCGTTCCCATTCTGATACACCTACTAGTGTTTTCCTCCCATCAGAATGTTGCTGTAAAAATGTGTTGATATCAAAAACTCTAGCGTTATCTGAGAAAGATTATGGCTAGGGTTTCAACAAATCAACAAGGTTTAGGCCTCTTAGAAAACAAACGCTGTGGTACTAGCAACGCTGGGATGCTAACTTTGTATTATGTATTACACGTAATTAGTATCTCCATTTATGACCTTTGGAGGGGCTGCCATGTGGTAATGTCGCCGCCTTACTCCTCCTCCAGATAACAGAACAACCCACAGACTTTGTCACATCTGAGGCCTACATTACTTTGAGTGTTGTAGGGAGGACGGAGGGAAATTGCTCCTTGATAACGTATTCGGAAGGTTCCAAGTTCGATTACCATTGGGTCGACCACTCTGATCATGGTCATTTTGCGTGGTCTACACAGGTTAGCAAGCGAATATTGCGGTAGTTTCCCTTCTACCAGGTCCGTGTCCATCATCTCCTGTTCGATAATTTCTTAGACCCGTTTCACGTCACATCTTAGGGTTGCAGGACCGAGCGACGGAAATTGGTATGTTGGGGTAGGTCGGTGGAATTTGAGCTGTGTAAAGATTTCTCCCTGGTGCTGGCTGGACGGCTGGATCCCTTCCTGGGAGTGGCTCGTTTCAATCCGGGACCTCCAGGTTGAGGACAGCTAAGACAGGATCGCCGGCATCAGGATTATTACCATTCAGGAATCACTAAGGACTCTGAACCTGGTAGAGCGCATAAGCGTTCGGATCTGGTCGCCCTTCGGGTTTGTTTTGCATCCTTTTTATCCCCAGAAGTCACGTTGGAACCACAAAGAGGCCTCCGTTCAGTGCTGTGCTCCAGAACTGGAGGACCCTCCGTCCTACTAATACTAATTCTATCACAGCAAGATATCCGTCCGTAAATTCAGGACAGCGGCATGTGTGCCAAACTTAAAACGGTGTCAAGCTATATACATTTTAAAATCAGAGTTCAGGGGGTTAGCTCTGCCATAAGGTAATGAAAATAACACCATCTATCCAATAAATGTTTTTGACGTGCTGATAATACACAATTTGTAACATGACTTCATCATTTTTGTCAGTAGGCTTTTTAAGTGAAGTGTATAAATGACATTTTAGAAACCCATGTCATTAGTTAGCGACACATGCCTGCCACAATTTCCTTAACAGATATTCCAGTTCTTAGGAGACATAAAGTACTTAATGATGAACAATACGAGCGGATTTGTTTCCTTTATCCAGTGAACTATGAGCTATAAAATTTGTGCGTAGCAAAGGCATAATTTTTAATTTTCAAAAATTCAATATATTGCAGGTAACATTTATACTCCAGCCCACCTTCTGTAACTTTTTAAATTCTCTCTTTTAATTTTTTGATTAAAGGCATGCAGCTAGTAGTTATTGTCAATCACTGTTTCTGCTGCTGAATTGCGTAATTGTTTCACAGTTTTCATCGTTGGTCTGTTTTGAGAAACAATGAAATTTCAAGGTGGTCATAAAACACCCCACCGTCGGTGTAATGTGATTCATGTAAGAAATTAAAAAGGCAATGGTTAAACAATGTGAAACATTACCTTTATATACATGACAAGATCTAATACCCAATCTTGGAATAAGTTTGTTTGAAAAATCGCTGGAGCATTTTGTTACCAGCGGTGATCACTTCCATTAGTAGTGTAAATTTGGTAATAAGGATTGTTACAATATCTAAAGTGATTCATGTAAAAAAGTTAACAAGTAATAACAAGTAATAGTTACACCTGCTAAATACTAACTTTATAAACATAAGAATATATAATATCCAATTTTGAAATATATTTTTTTCAAAAATTGCTCAGGCATTTTGTTCCTAGTGGTTGTCACAAATACCCTCCCCCGGTAATCTAAGTTATGGAATAAGGCTTGGGAATGCTAGGGTTAAACTAGATGGTTTATAACATAACAACATATTTCAGCCCTCTAACTTAAGTAGTTTATGAGAAAAGTGTATGTACCCAAAGCTGTAAAATTTAAACTTCCGGAAAAATGAAAAAAAAAAAAAAAAATACTGTACTTTTTGTCTAACTCACCAAAACTTAAAACATTCTTCACATAATCTCCTTGTTCTAACGGTTCTTGATCTTCACTCTTCCTCTTCAAGCTCCTTGAGTCTAACCTCTCTAGTCAATTATTGAGCAAATGTTTGTGCGGTTACAAAGTTCTAGCAAATTTAATATGCATCGTTATATTGATATTTAAAACGGTTGTCACCCAGCAGACGCCAAACTTAGATCTCCATTTAAAGGGCTTAGATATTAAAAACTCCCATATTATAGTACATCATTGGATTCGTAAAATACCGTCGATTTTTGTGAGACACAAAACAAAAAATTTATTTTTGAGCCATTCACACGTAATACTGTGCTTACCGCTTCTCAGCCGATTAAAATATCCTGGTTATGCCTCAGGGCGATCACGAATTTTGGAGATATCCTTCCTCAAAGCCCACATCAATATGGCAAGAGCTTTTAATTTTTGGGATCTATAGCTAACCTCATCAGGGCTAAATTGTACTTGATATCTGTTTCTTAACGCTATTCGTGCGTAGGCAATATGTTAAGAAGTTGAATTAGGTTGCTGTCTAATTAATTGATCCTTCACATAATATGACAAATTAATAACATTACTTCTGCCATTATCATTGAGAATGACATTGCCAAAGCCTTTATTATTTTAATTTTGAGAAAAATATAAAACGCTTACGTGCGCCCTTTGTTTTCCCTTTATTTTAAATAGGGGCAAATCTTTGCTGTGATTTAGAAATTCCGATCACTAGATTATTAATTATCTTCAAACGTTTTTACTTTTGCAGATAATTGTAATAAAAGTCCGATTTGGTACATCCAATTGATTTTTACTAATGTTCTTACATGGTCTGCGAGTTATTCTTAGGATATCTTATTTTTCTATCAACTGCATGCTAATCAAGATAAATCCTTGCAGGAATAGCTTCATTATTCATTTCGTTGTTGGCACAAATGGTGTAGAGGAGGCCGAACTGATATACGTTTAAAAGTGGGTCGCTATACCTGACCTTGAAAGTACATATTCTTTTCATGACATACCTAGAAGTTTAAAAAGGAATAGAGTATTAGACAGCTCAAAACGATAATAGCGGATATTTTGAAAATCTTTCATGCATTAAAACGAAATATTTGAAATAAGTCTCTTTCTCAATGTGTGGTGTTCGTAAGTAAATTGTGCAGGTATAGAATGTTTTTGTCTGATTTTTATGATATATTAGTTATACAAAGGCTGTATAACATTCCTTCGTAATAAGGAGGGATTCACGGACTAATTTCACAACATTCAAGTTGCAGGACTCATTTGTCATGTAAATATCTTAAAGAAATGACATTTTAGTCAAAAAATCGTTAGAAACGCTTTTGAGGAAAACAATTTTTTTTAACATTGCATGTAAAGTGTAGTTTAGGGTGGAGGAATTTATTTTTAAAGTCTTTGTGTCGTATTTTTGGAATAATGAATCGTGTGCTTGTGTGTCTGTCAACAGTAACTCAGAAACTAAAAGTCGGTTAAATACCAAACTTGGTATTTAAATCCCACATCTGCCAAATATATTACACGAAGATGCCTACATAAAGCTACCATTTACCTGGAAAACGTTTCTAAAATTTTGATTCTCTTAAAACAGCTGTATTGATTTTGATAAGTACCATATATTTAAGATATGTTAATGCAAAATGAAATATATAGCTTGAAGATTAAGTGAATAGCCTCTCAAAGTGCTCTTTATTGTGAAGACCTTTGTAAAACTGGTAAACCGTAAGAGATAGACTAGCCTAAATAATATTACACAAAAATGTAGATCTCGTTAGAGCACATAACCATCTTCAAGATATTGCTTGCCATTGATCTGAATTTTCGAATACTGTTTTCAAACAGGAAGTGATCCGTCCTGACCATTCAAAGAGATGGAATGTCAAAGCCTTCACATATCCACCAGCTGTTTAAAATATTTGACTATCGCTTAAACCTACCGTAGTTCCCTAATCCCGTTGTAAAGGTAATGTGTAATAAAAGCAATTGTTACAAACGTTTATCTTTATTATCATAAAGTTAAAATAAGAATAAACTTTTGCAAGAATATTTTGTATGCTCATTTTCAATGCAATAGTAATAATTCCACAGTGTGACAATGAAATTTGCTGCGAAACGAAATATATGATTCCTATGTGGCTCAGTGTGCCAATTACGATAGTGAAAACTACTTTGTGCTATCACCTAAACTTTCCTCTGGAGGTGCAATTTTATCTGCGCAAGACTTAAAGATTTTTGATATCGCGATACTTACCACATTCTGTTTATTTTATCGCCACTGCATAAAGAAGGGAATATAAGGTAGGTGCAGAGTACGCAGTTACAGTTGCGTCAGGCAGTAGCTAGTGACACCATTCAGTGTCTAACTTCTGTGGTGTGTGTATGTGTGTGTGTGTGAATATCATAAGTGAATAATGTCTCTGTGTAGGTAGATAGTTATTTGGGGATCACCAAAGGAAGTTTAACTTGAATTCCCAAATGATAGCTTTTTTCTCAATAACTTGTTTATGTTCATAAGTGTGGCTACACTTTGTAATTGTTGAAACGTTGTTGACAGACACTAAAAAGCAACTTGGCTTGCATTAAGAGATGGATGCAACAGTTTCTTGGCAAATGTTAGATCTGAGAATCACAGGGAACTAACAGAACATGTTGTGCTGGACTTTTACAAAGCTATGGATGCAATATATTCTTGAAATTACCTATTCTTCATTCCCATTTGGATTTTTTTCGCCTAATCTTGGAAAAAAGAACTTTATTATATGATCTGTATTTTATCCAGCAACAGCCTCCCCATCTGCTGTAGTAGTGTCCAAGTCTCTTTTAAAGTTATCAGGTTTTTTAATGGACTGAACATATATTGCTAGGTGCTTATATGAGATACGGCCAAGTGATTTATATATCACATCTTTTCCACAAAATTTGGTACGTGATTGAACCTTTCTGATTTAATTTTCATAATCCGCGTATGTGATTTTGGATAAGAACACCCACTTTCACCGCGGGGCCAAACAGAAGGTTCAAATTCTTTGCACTGTGTTATTAAATGGTCACCTCCGGAATCTGCTGATAACAACAACGCTGTAGCTGCAAGCTCCACTTCGGGCAACTGCTGATAACTTAACAAAACCGTAGTTGCAAGCTCCACTTCGGGAAACTGCTGATAACTTAACAACAACATGGTAGTTGCAAGCTCCACTTCGGGGAACTGCTGATAACTTTAGAACACGGCAGTTGCAAGCTCTATCCCTCTCCGTCGACGCGCACCCGGGACATTCGGAGAAGAGTGCAATTGTAATGGTGGCATGTAGTCAATGAGGAACATGCCGTCAACACGCAACTTACTGCAAGTGGATTTGAAACCCTCAGCTGCCACTATGACTCCTCAACTGGTCCCAAGGACCTGACAGCATCCCTGACCAGGCCTTTCAGCGTGGAAAAACATTCTCATGCCCGCACCAACAAAATTATACAATCGGGCCCGGGTCGGATGATAACAGTATAACCTATTGTGTGCCCGGTCCGAGACTAAGAATTACTAAGTTACTAAACTTCACCGTAGTGGTTTGGGTGAATTCAAATTAAGTGCTAAGTTTTGTATTGAGCCCATGATGTGTTGATCATTTTTAACACTAATTATTAAAAGTACTCCATATATTTCAGTATACAAAACACACACACACACAGGTTGTTTTAAAGGCACACCGAGCATGGTAATGGTTATCAGGAAGCGGCGTAGTATTTTTGCACTTGCGCTCACGAGGGTTCTGGAAACCACCAGGAGGAAGTGGTGAAGTGAAGGACACAGAGGACGACTAGATCCGGGATAGCAGGCTGGGACACAGGCAGGGCCACTAACGTTCCGATACGGTTGCCGAGGTCTTTAAGGGAGGGGCTCATGAACGGGAAATCAGCAGTTAAAACCCCATTAGAACTGTCCATCTAGACTGAGATATTTTCCAGAGTTTCCCCACTCATGATGACAGGCAAATGCCAGGGAGATGCCCTAATCCTAGCCCTGGAACGTTTTCTTCCCAAATGTCCTTTCCCAATGATCATTTCCACTCGGGTTCACCAATTGTGACACCTATGCACTACAACTGACGCCAGTAGGACATCCCACAGACCTCCCTCTTCCCAGGGAGAGGTGTTTCTGTTTGATCAACTGTCTTGTTATTTTAATAACCGCTAACCAGGTAACCATTAGTTACTGTCTTCGTTGCTTTGGTAACCGTTATAGGATAATCAAAGCAATTTAGTGGCGGGTGGGTGGAGGAGCTGGCCAGCACAACATCGAATCAGAGGCTTACCACGCCTTGCGGTGTTGTATAGCTAAACACGTGAAATCACACTGTAAAGCTAGTGCTATATCATTTGCGCCCAAAATGACTAATCTGATCATGAAGTGGTCAGTTATTAGCCGCCATTAAATTTGTCTCTGCCATAGTTATTTTGTATTTGGTACTTTGGCAAGCATTACTGGCTAAACATTTAGTTCTAACAATTAATTCTGTAAGCGATACATTAAATTAACCGTTACAATGTAACTAACTTGAGTTATTTGCTACCCATCCCTAGCTGGAAGCCTGTAGTGCCGCACTGGTAGCAACATAAAGTTGTGCATAGAACAACATTTCAGAAGTCGAATGTTGTTATGGATTCGTGAAAAAGATCTGATGTGTTAGATTCACATGTATTTTTCTACCCGTTAGACTTTCTTTTTATATAGCGTTTACAACGTTTTCTGGCAAGAACTTATTCCTCTTATCTTTTTCGAGTTAATTGAGTTAGAAATCTGCATCAATGGTTCAATTTCATATTTTGTTATATATGTGTGCAAGGCAATAGCAATACTTAAATGTTTAAAAAGGGCCGCTATATACCGGCCTTTGAATTCCATAGTCCTTCTATGACATCACAGGAAAAAAATAGATTGCGACAGTACTTTTAAATAATGAAAAAGCACTCAATAATTGAAACGAATAATACATACGGAATATCTCAGAATTGGCGGGTGCCATAAAAAAGTTATTTGAAGTAAGTTGTATGAGTGAGTGAGTGAGTGTGTTAGGTTTAAGGGCCCGTCGACAACTTGGTCGTTAGGGCCTGTAAGTTGTATGTTTTCAAGAGATTAGTACCTATATATTTACTTCTTTTTCACGATTTACTTATTATACAAAATTACCTATACCGAATTCCTTCCAAACGAAGAGGAACTTTGCACATAGTCTACTCTAAGAAAATCTAAGATATAATTGTATTTGTCAGCTAATTAATATTCTAAAGATGTAATACTTTAATAAAATCAGAGCCATTTGAGAAAAAAGAATATAGAAAGATGTTCTACATGACGAGCTGCTTGACACGAGGGGATTTGTCTAAAATGTTCTTGTGTTTGTGGAGGATACTCAACTTAAATACGAGGTTTTTGGTTTTGAGTTTTGTGTTCACAAAGACACACTATGCAACATCTAAAGTTGCTTAGTTTTTATTCGGAGGGCCTCATTACATACACTTTCATATATGTCTCTACCTACTGTACGCGAGGTAGAAAAAGTATCAAATATTTCCCATTCTTCTGAACCCCTAAAGCTGCTGACTTCTAAAGTATCTCTGTATAGCTGCTGCCGGACGAAAGGAAACACAAATTGAACCTTATTCGAGCAGTTGTTACACTTTTTTTTTTCTTTTCCTTCACATAAGTTATGGCACCACAAAATTACACTTACTTAATAAACCACATGAGCATTATCACCCTACAAGTAACATTTATGTCACTTTAGCACCTAAAGAAGATAAATTAGCGCTAGAAATACTCTTTAGAAGCTAATTTTTAGTAAGAAAGGAGTAGCTTTGATATAGGAACTTTTATGTTCCACATGTGAAGTATTAAATCACCATCCAAATTTATTGCGATGACTCAAGATTTTACGGTCTTGAATTTATTTTATTTATACGCAGCTTTAATGTCCCTGATGGTTTACCTTCACTGGAAATTACCATTTGAATTTTCTCCGTCCGCTATAACGGGTGGAAGGTACTGATTCGGACATACGTTAACCAGGGATTCTACATGATGAGTGAAACAAATATGTTCAATGCAATTATTGTCAATAAAAACAGTTTAGCCGAAAAAATAATTTGCATCAAATACTTGGAATATTTGGAGCTATCTAACTTGTAGACGAATAGATATGAATGGTTTATTTTTTCACTTGTCGTGCGGACATTGTGTGAACAATGCTGTAATGCCTATTTATATTAATTTGAATCCATTCAGTCACAATTTAATGTTAACGTGACGTTACCAAGTCTCTCTTAGAAACCCAACTTTGCATGACATTTTGGCCGAAGCAGTAACTTTCACCCTGTATATTGAAGGGAGACTTCTCTTGAATTGGTTCTCCACTCATTTCGGTTTTCCCTTGCTTTTAGACCCTTTTATGTCCTTATTGAACTTCAAGAAATAATGCTTTATTTTATAGACCCTAAAAGTGACCAAAAAACATAATTTCTTACCTTCTCGACAGGAATATTGGCCCTGTGCGTACCCGCCTCTGTAGCGTTGTGGTAGCGTGTCTGCCTCACATCCAAGAGGTTGTGAGTTCGAATCTCGCTTAGGGTGAGTTATCTGAATGGTCTTTGTTTCCGAGGTTTTCCCTTATCCTGAGAACACGAATGTCGGGTAACTTGAAGCTCTATGGACTTTGGGCTCATTTGAGCATCTTTTCACCCACTTCATTCATTCACTGTCCGATATGACACAATGTTTGAGGATGTTAACAAGAAAAAAACGCGTGCTTGTTTTGCCTGGAATTATTCCGACCAATTCGATATACTAAAAGGAATATGTGAATACAACTGTTCATCACATTAATAATAACATCAGAGCGATACATTTTGGGTGCTCACAAGAAATTGTAGTTTCCGATAATCCTGGAAATGTGAAGTAGCATCTGTTGCATAGCGGCTATGATTATGAGCATCTTATAATAGTAATAGCAGTAGCAATAATAATAATAATAATAATAATAATAATAATAATAATAATAATAATAATAATAATAATAATAATAATAATAATAATAATAATAATAATAATAATAATAATAATAATAATAATAATAATAATAATAATAATAATAATAGTAATAATAATAATTAATAATGTAATCCGTAAATTAAATTGTAGATGATAGTATGGTTGGCATAGTGAAAGCGCCGTTCGTGCACATTATTTCGCATGGTACCTCTATCTGGTAGCCGTAGTGTGCTGCCACCTAGCGACATTGGCAGAAAACTGTGGTGACAGGATACAGTGGGGGAAGAAGCTTTGCGTACTACTCTAGGCCTTCAATTGTGCACGATCCGTATGTACAGTTAGTGTAAAACGTTTGAGTTCATAACGCTCCACATGCGCAAGAGAGGAGAAATGAGGAGAAGTGGCGAGTGGTGGGGGAGCAAGGCACTATCAGAACTCGGAGGCAGGAACACATAGTATAGACCTCTGAAGAGACGACGTACGCGGAGTGTTCTGCTATCTGGAGGGGAAAGGGGTGAGAGAATCGCGTGATAGCTCACGATGCCATAAAGAGAGCTACTGTCTATATTAAATATACCGCGCAGCGTTATCATACCAACACTGATAACACAAGAGCATATGTTTTCTGAAAGATCTTAGCCTTGTTGAGTTGTTGAAAATTCTAGCCATAATATTTCGCAGATAACACTGGGGTTGATATTGTGACTTTTTTGGTAGTTTGTAAAGTAAAGACGACAGATGTAGTCGAGATAAAGAAACACTTTTATTTCCGTAAACAGTAACTTTGTACACTCGTTGCAACAGCAAGAAAGTCTTTTTCGATTCTCCAACAGCACGGCTCCGAACTCGTAACACAAAGAACTGTCCCTTCTCCGTCGGCACGACTCCTGAACGCTTCACATACGTCTGTCCTCTCCGTCGGCACGACTACTCAACGCTTCACATACGTCTGACTGCCTCCTCTGTCGCACTTTACCGCTATTTATATCTCCCAGGCACTATTCTGGAAAGTTCAGTTATTGCGGTGAAATACAAAGTAGAAGATTCTCGAAGTCTCTATCCTTTTCTCTCTTTCGGCAAGCGCCCCAACAATGCGGCCATACTCTGTCTCTTTCCTTCGGCTCCTTTGCGGTAGTGCCGACAATAATGCGATGGGTGACACTGCTGTTGTCGGCAATTAGATGCGGCGGGCGCGGTGACAATATCAACACATTCTTTTCCGGCACATGCTCGTGAGAGGAACGCAGTGCAACGATTGTACATATCACACTCACAGTAGGTGGAACACTGACCCCCCCCCCCCTCCCCGTACTTCACTTATCCAAGCGGGCCGGTAAGCGCTGTTACGCATATTTGCCGCAGGAATGGGGGACTGTCACTGTTTTATGCAAGCTGTATTTGACCTATAGGCTAATAACGTTTTACCAGTTGCCCCTGCGCAAAATATCCTTAAGACAAGTACAAGTCAAAATGTGCTAACAAACCTGTTGCCATATCTCATCCCGTTTAGATGAGCAGTGCTGTAGACATAAACGCACAGATTTTAAATAAAAACTCTCAAAGAAGGAAGTAATAGTCCCACCTCGGGCATGGGTATTTGTGTATATGTAAATGTTTGGCCTGCTGATCCCAGGGTCGCGGGAACAAACCCCGGCTTTTAAGTGTGCTTAAGAACGACAGCTCCATGTCAGTAGATTTATTGGCATGTAAAAGAACTCCTGCGGGATGAAATTCCGGCACACCGGCGACGCTGATGTGATCCTGGCAATCAACAGCGTCGTTAAACAACAAAATAATTTCTTTTTCTAAATGATTGTATGCGTCAGAATAAAAGGAGAAGAACACGAAAACAAAAAGTGTATAAAAACATTAAAGAAAAGCTCGAGGCGACTCAGCACCAGGGTCAATGGCATGAAGTATAGCGGAAACGGTTAAAGATAAATATATTAATGCTTTTAATATGTTTCTGGATAATAAAAGGTCAAATGTCATGGAATCCTATAAATGGCGGACCTCTTTAGCATATTTTGAGCAGTTATCACTAGGGGCGGATTTATGGGCACTAAAAATGTGTGAAATAGGCAGGCAAAAAGGCACTATAAATAAGCAAAATAGGCACATACATAGCCACTAAAATTAGCTAAATAGATACTTAGAAACACAAAGTTTGAGTAAAATAGGCACCTAAAGTACGCTGTAATTAATATTAATAGCATTAGTATTATATTGGTTGCTTACAAATTATAGAAAATTCCAAGCAAGGACACAACGATCAAGATAAAATATAGAAAACATAAAAATTGCTTAGGTATAAAATAACTGAAATTAAATGCTTTGTTATTGGAACCTATTGTGACAAATATCACCTGTCATTATCAGCATCACACTTTGTATTGCAATGGACAACTGTGTACTTTTCGAAGTTTTCAGGAGCAAATTTAGGTCTGTTTTTTCAGAACATGTTCTTATATTGTGACAAACTTCGTTATCCTTCCCACTATAAAATTGGACAGTATTTAAAATTTGCTATTTGTTGTGGCTCAAGGTTTCTTGCGCCACAGTTACTAAACTACCTACTAAAATATTCATGGTTGTTGTGAAGTATTTAGGAGTAGTCAAAAATGCCGTTTTGGCATTCTCCATGTAAGGGGTTTAAACTAAGACCAGGTAAATGACAAAGAGTGAATAATTTTAAACATGTATTGTTATTTCTTCTAGTATTATCAAGTACGTTGAATATTAACTAAGTAGACAGGAAGTGAGCAAATGTAGCTATAATTGTGAGTATTGGAAACCCTCCCCGAACTAAAAGCAGTTAAGAGCGGGTTTAGGAAGAGCACAGACCTTATATCGCTCTTCTCTGGTTGTATTTAAAATAAATTATACCCCATTTTAAAGAACGTTAATTTTTTCTTTAAAAATCAAAATTATTAAGAATCAAATATGGAACAATTACAAAGATTTTGTTAATCATGTTAAAAGATACATTTGTATTGTGATTATCTTAGTGCACAAGTTCCATGACAACGCACGCAAGTGTGTGAAACAAGCGATATATGGCAAACATCGTGCCGCGGAGTGGGCTGGAGCGCGATGCTTTGATTTCTGTCCAGGAAATGCGGCCGGGTTCAAGGCCATCCAGATCAGTAGCTATTTAGTATCGTGAAAAATATGATAAGTTATGATTGGTAGCGATCACGAAGATCCATGTATCAGCTGCGAAGCTGCCGCTGCTAACCATGAGGTATGGCAAGGTTCGGAGGGGTAACTTGAGCTGAACTGAGTTTTTGTTTATGGAGGCCCTTTAACTGCTATGGTTCTCAGCGTCCTATTCTATATTGGGCGTGAAATACCACTTAAGTTTGCTCAGAGGCCTCTATGAGGCTTGAGGTTCGCTTACGTGGCGTAAATTCACTACACCGGACAACCGGCTTTACTTCCCTTCTGAAGGAAGCCATGCTATGCATTTTTACGCCTCTCTGGGAGCAGAGGCTAGCATGTTATCCGTACGCCACAGAAGACGACGATCTATATGTCCCTCGGAAGGGAGGATTGAGGAGAGAGGAGACAAGAGGGTGGCTGGGCGTAGAAGACGTGACAGCAGAGGGTAGGGTCCGTAAGGTTTACGGATTGAGACTCTCCAGTGACAGTTCATAAAACCAGAGCCCCTCCCCTCTGCAGACCTTCACATCTCACTTGGGAACCTGGGATACGGAAATAGCCCCAGATCCGAAAGACAAAGCTTTACAAGTGCATATTCCCTGCCGTGCAACGCAGAGACTCCCACCGACACTTAACCGTGAAACAGCCAGACAAGATGAAAGTGAAGCAAAATGTAGGGACAGGGAATTGGGGAATGTGGAGAAGCTTTCCAGCTTACGCCAAACGTGCCGGGGAAACCCCGAATAACCGATGGGATTGATCAGGAAGGTCGGCCTCGGGAATCAAACCCACCACTTCCCAAATGCGAATGCGAATGTATTACTGCGGTGCCACCTCGCTCGGTTTGAGCGAACCACAATAATCAGCTCCCAGAAACGGTGTGAGAAACCTGTGAGACTCGTATTCGAGAGGTGTGACGTTCGATTTCCGTCGTTAGGTTTTTGCGAGTTAACGACAAAATTATTTCTCCGTCAGTTTAAACCATACGTTGGTGACATTACCTGCTGTTACATAAAATTTGCTCTACTAAATAAGTACGCATAAAATAGTGCTTTAATCATCACACAAGTGAGAAATAGCGCAAGGTTTATTCATTCTGAACACTAAAGTGGGATTTTTCTATCTATTAATTTGGCTGTCAGATTTTTATAGGGAGGGGATATGCGAGGGCACTTCAAAAAGTAAGTTACACAAGTTGTCCCATGCTAAGGTAAGAGGAATGCCGCTTTGTCAGAAGAGCGTTTACGTTCCGGAATTTCTGCAACAGAGTTCTGGTACGCTACTGATGTATTACAGTGTGCGAGCGAAATGATGCATCAACTTGAAGCATACTACAAAGTTGAAGTACGTGGAATGGTACGATTCCTGTGAACGAAACGTCGAAATTGCAGATTCACCGCGATATTCTGCCCTATAAAAACCAAATTCAATACCTCGTCTAGTCATAGAAAACTTAAGCAAAGGTATTGTTTCCCTGGGCGACAATGTAAAACCCCACATGGCACGCATACGCCAAGCTTTGCTTCAGTATGAAAGCATCCGGCATACAGTCTGGATCATGTGCAGTGCAATTTCCACCTGTTCAGCAAGCTGAAAGAACTTCTGGAGGGGGCAAACAGATTTGCCAAAGATGAAGTTCGCAGAGTGGTCCTCGAATGCCTCCGTGACCAAGGAGCGGATTTCTATCGCTGAGCAACTAACCGACCGTTGTTTAGAGAGACTTGGTGACTATGTTGAAAAATAGTGTCATGTATCTGCACCACTTTGCAGTATAATGCAGATTTCAATAAAATTTACTTGACCTATCATAATCATATGTAACCTACTTTTTGAAATCCTCTCACACTTACTACGGTCTAAAACATAAACACATTAACGCATTAAAATTTATCTTTGGTGCTTGAGCAGGAGTGCTGGAGACATCTTTAAGAATTTTAACCCCAACTGCATACTGCACAGTCTGCCCCGTTAATGTCTTCACAACAGAAGCAATGCCACTAACAAGAGAACAACTGAAACAAAAGTTCACACAGGATGCATAATAATCTCTGTCATACAAAGGGTTATAGATTCATCATAAGTTTCATATGGTTATTTATTAAACAAAAAAGTAGCTAAAGATCGACTGGGAGTTAACACTTCATTGTTGCTGCTGCAGCAGTGGCGACATGTTTATAATTAATCCTTGTGCTCCAAGCAATCTTAAGGGGTTATAATGTTGATTCCTAATGTGAATAACCATACAAAGAAATTTAAATAATAATTTATAACATCTATTTTAAGGGTTGCAGTTTCAGAGCACAGGAGAATAATTTATGTGTAGTTTCCTCTTGCAAGACAGTTGTAAGACCACTACCATTACGTTAAAGATAATGGGGAAGAAAGAATTGGAAAAAAATTTAAATCCCTGAGCTATATCTCTCAAATAAGCATGTTATACACTTTGCATTCAAAAATATCCGGCACATGAAACATCCCTGTCGCATGCTCAAGCTGTAAAAACGCAAATGTCAAATATTACAGAATGCCACTGCATAAATAGTTGTTACACACAAGGCCGAACACATAACTCAGATATGTCCGAACATGTTGCAGGACACTGCTGTTGTAAGGGCATTAAGGGGCTGAATGCACAGAAAACGAGCTCAGTAAAATGCAAGGATATCATGATTGTTTAACGAGGCCTTCGTAGCAACCCTTTTTTCCTCTCTTTACCCCTCTCCAATGACAGCACTATACATGCTACTGGCTGGACATAGTTATAAACAATGATACGTCGACCTGGAAGCAAAGAATTGATTTTTTTTTGATCGTCAATAAATCGTGCCTGCTCTTTACCCCTCTCCAATGACAGTACGGTTCATGCTACATGCCAGTTATAACCAATGACGCGTCGGCCTGTAAGGAAAGCATTGATTTTTCTAGTCGCTCAGTAGATCGTTACTCATTAAGCTCAACGGCTGTTTGATTCACAGCATGCCGTACACATCAAAAGCTACAAGTGGGCAAATTATTGGTCTGTGGTAAGCTGGTAACACAGTTCAGCAAATTTTAGAAACTTTGCAAATTCACAGAAATGTATACATTATTGCATACGTGTTAGAAGAAACCTTTCATTCAAAACCGAAAACTGTATTATAACATAACGTAATAGACAAATATGTTTAGAGTTGTTTTGACATTAATTTTAAAGCCAACGTGTGTAAATATATGGAGAATTTGTAGAAGCATTAGACGTTTTTATATTTTTCAATATAATATTGCATTAGGTTTACTGAAAATGTTTACGTTTTTGTGGTTCTAAGGGCAAAATTATAGCTTATCTTATAACACAGAATCGTTTAACCCAATTATTTCAAGCAACATTTGCCACATTTTCCATAATAGGCATTACGAATTTGGAGATAAATTTAAGAAAATTAATTTTGTTTGTTTTGACAGCATCTGCTCTGGTTTCTGCTGCATAAGTTAAGATTGGTCTAACTATTGTTTTATAAATGCGGACGTTTCACTCTACTGATATATACTTATTTCGCCAAATTATGCCTCCTTGGGTTTTGATATCTGCGCTGCTTTATCGGTCTGTGACGGGAAATTCGGGGGCATTAATTAACTTTTTCAGCATTCACCTGGCGACTTACCCCCCCCCCCCCACCCCCACCCCAAAAAGAAACGTTTTTACACAACAGGTAGCGTGTGTGCCTCGCATTTGGGAGGTCTTGGGCACACGTGCTACCCGGTACAGTAGGCACATTTAATGGCGACTGACAGCTGACCACTACTATTCTCTTTCCTGTTGTGTAAATACATTTTGTGGGGACGAATGATATTTATATCATAGACTTCGCAGCATGATTTCACTGCGTGTTTAATTATACAACTTAGCAAGGCATGGCAAGTCTCTGATTCGATGTTGTGTTGGCCAGTTCCTACTGCCACCCGCCATTAAATTTTGTTGCAGCCATAGTTACGGTGACTTTTCTTTATTTTTTATATCCAAATACCAAAACTTTAAAGTCACCCATTGATATTTTGAAATATTTAAAACATATTGTTTAAATCACACATTATAGATAATGTTATACTTTATTGGTCCTCCTTTGGCTTTCAAACACAGTTTTCTAAAACAGAAACAAACATAACTCCTTTAAACCCAGATTGCATACAGAGGTGCTACAGCATCCTGCTAGAATGAACTTTTAGTTGGCGGCACTGAATGGTTGATACACCAAACTCATGGTTCCGTGTATTTTAGTTGTGAGGTACACGTTGTTGAAGGCAGCCGAGTTCGTCAATTCCCTTTTCTCTTTAGATATTTATTTCAGGTAATGTTGTTCGGGGTACCAGAGCACCCCTGTAAGCATTACCGTGTAATTTTGATGTATAAAACATACAATTTCTGATTCATTTTCGGACATATCATTATAGGCAGTTATGTTACGACTTAAACCTCCTAGTGTCAAATTTGTAGAAACTGTTAAGAGTATTATGGATGAGTTTGAGTGTAATAGTAATGTGGAGCTCAGTGATAATAAACATGACCATGTGGAAGATGATTCAGACATTCATGATGAACAAGATGCTTCAGAACAAGGTGATAATGAGTGTAATAATCGTGGAAACGTAATAATGGGCAAGAATGGACACCGATGGACTTGTGATCCGCCAGTTCGAGGTCGCTGTACTCCTGCTTGGAATGTCATACGCATTCCAAAAGTAACAAAACCAATGGAGGAGTGAACACATTCGATCAGATGGTGGATCATTACGAAATGTCTCGAAAGGCACACAAAGATGGCCTTTGCGTTTCTTTCATGGAATGCTACACCAGGCTGGGATTAATGCTGTGATATTATTCCAAATCACGAACAAGGGAGAAGGCAATGAAAGAAGAAAATTCCTTCAGGCTCGAGGGTATCAACTCGCTAAACCACATATGATACAAAGACTTTTGGCTAAGAATTTACCGCATGAATTAACAAGTGCAGTGAAAAAAGTGGCTGGCATACCAGAGGATAAGGAACAGATCCCCATTCCATGTGCAAAACTTAAACAAGGAAGGTGCTCTGTTTTCCCAAGGTCCAAGGATCGAAAAACAAACTCGTGTTGTGCAAGATGGTAAACGGGACGTTTGTCTAAACTGTTTATAAACCAGGTACCTACTCAAAACTTATATTTCAGTTATATTATACTGCTACAAAGCAATAACATGTAATTTTTATTGTAATGATAAATAAAATATGCGTGGTTCTGTAGCACCCCTCCTATGCAATAACATATAGGTAGTTTATGTATGCAATCTAGGGTTGAAAATAATGACATTTACATACTTATTTTTTAATATACCTTTTAATAAGATAATTCTTTGACGAAGCATAAGGCCGCTACACAAAATAGTTCAAGGACAGAGTGTATTTTGGGTGAAATATGTAGGTGTCAAACTTTTGGTAGGTATTGTAAGGAACAAGGATTCATTATTGGTAGTCGTCACATATTTACATAAATATTTAAGCTAAGTCTAAGATCTGATCTGTTAACGTCGCCATGTTTCGCGAATATAAAATTCAGGAGAGCTCACTATTATGAACTAAAATTGTTGCACAAAAATGAATTCTTGAACCCCCAACTTTAAATATGGATGACAAAATTCTAACATTAAGTCTAGAATAAGCACTAACAAACATGTGACTCCTAATTGTGCCCAGTAATAACAAGCTCCACATTTGAATGGTTGTTTCAACTAGGAATAACTCCATAGTCATCAATGTCACACATCAAAACAGGTATTATCCTGAGAGATTTTTCCCACATTCTCAGCTCCCGGCGACAGTTGTACGTGACCCTGTAACACTTCTCATTATTACTAGAGGTACTTCAGGTGATACACGAGGGGCCAACTTAGTACATTTATGTCTTCCATTATTACCTAACTACGTGAATTCTTTGCAAAGCAGAAGGGAACTTGGCGCGTGAATGCACCTCAAGTACTGTAGGTCTCTGATGAGAAAACGTCCAAGGGGTGTTACGTTCTTTGGAGGGGAAAGGAGGAACAGTAGCACACGATGATGTGAAATATATATTGGAACAAAGAAGACAAAATCAGTTCGGTTACTTTTCTATCACTTTATTATGTTCTAAAATTTTACCACAATGACAGTTTTTTCTTGTCATTAACACAGTCTATAGTCCTTCAGGCTGTCATTGCTCACAACATTTACTTCTCATAACCTTGCTCAGTCCTTTTAGTGCACATGCGTTGACTAAACAGACTCTAACTGTAAACCCTAAAACTCTTGGAACTTTCTCGAGTCCCACACACGCGCACCGGAAATGACTCATCTAGACGTCTCGTGAACGTTCTCGATACCCCGTTTGTTTCTGCCACATTGATTGTTGACAATCACGTACACACAGCAATCCCGAGAGACAGCGCAGCTCTGAACCTCTTTGCACGCTCGTCGCCACGGCATGTGGTGTGAAGTAGGTTGGCCCCGTCCGTCCTTTGTTGATCGCCGAGCCGGAAGTCACAATATCTACGTTGACTAATCTGTTCCTTTCACAATAGTGTGACTGTAAGGAATGTATTTGACATGAAATAATTCATACCTCTTAGTCTGCATTTTCAGCAGAGTTGCACTGGATAGCAACATTCAAATGGTCAAACTTGAACTTTCGGTGGTAAACAAACAGGGCCGAGCACTTGGAGAAACTCCTTTCTACATAACATGACGTAATGGAGGTACACTTTAAATAAGAGAAAACATAGCAGGAAGTTCTGGTTCATTTTCATCGAATTCTGCTTCCGTGCTAAAATGAAGTGAGTAATTTTCACAATGTTGTACTCGTATAATACACGATTTCTATCAAGCACACGATGTAATTTTTTCCCTAACCTAGTCGGCTACTTCAACCTGTGCGCTCGATAGCACACATTCAGTTTCCTTGATAATGCTTAATACTAAGTTCCAAGGCAAGAGATGGACTTTGGTATTACTGAGAGATTTGATTTTATATAGGCTGAGTTTTTTGATACGGTGGATGAAAGCAATTCTTTTCATTTTTGATTGAAGATGAATCACTTTCGTCAAAGTTGTTGAAGATCTCAATCTCACTGTAGTTTTTGGAATATTCATGGGTAGCATCCAGGCAAGTCCCTAGTGTGTTGCCCAAATGACCTAGCTGTCGACGGGCCCTTAAACACCACCACCACCTAGTGTGTTAGAAATGGCTTAGCGGGAAAGGGTAGTTTTGGTGCCTCCTTTTTACTTCCTCTACTGTAAGTAGAAGGAAGTATTGTATTCCACCCAAAAATTCGATGTCGAGATTTCACCGGATATATATATATTTTGAGACCCCTGAATCCAAAAAAAGGCATTTTTAGGAAAAGGTTCGCGTGTTCTGTGTGTCTGTCAGTCTGTGGACAGCATAACTCAAAAACAAAAAGTCGGTTAAAAACCAAACTTGGTATTTAAGTTTAATGTCTTTCAAGGATGTGATACGAAGATTTTGAAGAGAACAGCCCTACCCTAAACTACCCTTTACATGGAAAAGTTTTCGAAAATTTTGATTGTCTTGAAAACGACTAACGATTTTGATTAAAATGTCACATGTTTAAGATATTTGTATGAAAAATGAAATGTATATTTTGAATTTTCTGGCTATAGCCTACGTAGTCCTGTTTACTCTGGATGACTTTTGAATAACTCGTAAACCGTAAGAGATAGGCAAATTCTTAATATACAAAAATGTAGATCTCACTAAAGCACACAATTTATGTCTGAATAAATGTTTTTATAGAGTGGATCATTTCGGAGGTATTCCTTGTTATTTGTGTTACTTTCGGAAAACTTAACCTTCGTGAAATGAAACATCGTTGTTAATTTTTTTTATATGTTAAGCGTGGAAAGAGAACAGGATCTCAAAGCTTTAAAAGATTTCACTATCGCTCAAAGCCTACTGTATTCTAATATTCCCGTTGCACCTACAAGGAAATAAACAATAAAGAGGTGGGGGACGCAGCGACTGGGCGGCAGGCCTTGGCCCTTCATGTGCTGTTGCGCTAGGGGTTTAGATTTTAGTTGTATGTCTGCAAGGCCTGTTTGAAGCGGTTCACATATTTTACAATTAATTTAAAATCGTATTAACTATAAGAAACTGAGTGAAATTAAAAGGAATGTGGTACTGAAGTTACGATGTCCCCGTCAAGCCCTAAATTATTCTAGAACTGTGGCCGAAATTATAGCGGTAAACAATATCCATGATTATAACACTGCAAGGATATTAGGAAATGTTATGATATAGTCACTACTGTTATTTATAAAGCATCAACTTGCCGGTCTTGTCTTTGGCAATAGTATTCGCATTTTTCTTTGGGAAATGGGAAGTATTTTATGTTAGTTTGTTGCTCTATAATAACTATGATATCCATAGACTGCACGATTACTCATTTTAAAATTGAAACTCACAAATAACTAAAGAAAAGCTGTCAATCCAGTCTCAGTGACATCGTAAATGCCCGCATAAGACTAGTAATAAATAGCCAACAAGAGTTGCGACCTAAGTGACTCACCCTCTGTCCCGTAACCCCGCCCAACATGCGCAGTCCCACACATATACTATGACTCCACCATGCTTGTACTAGCCATCTTTTTGCCACCGAGAGCGCTGCACCTGATTGGACCTTTCAGTTCCATACATACAGCGCCGTTTATATGGGCAACGTGGCATTGCAGGGTTCTCTCCTGAAGTCACACGAACTGATAGCTTGATGTTTGTTCCAATGCGTCACACGGCTTGAAGCTGCCTTTCTCTGACCTAAAGCGTATAGTTTTTAATGTGTTATTACAGAATCACGCTGTAGAGTTCTTCATCTTTATCATACTTCAGTCAAATGTATGTATCACAACAGCGATGCCTGTTTTCTTATGAAGAAAAGGCTGGGTTCAGGAGAAGGAGTTGCAGCGGACGGGGACTTCGGCATTTCGGCCTTCGTAGACCGATGGCCCCTGCGGGACGCCTACGGGATGGACAAGTGAGGTGAAAGGAGACAGAGGACTGTCGATGCAGGAGCCATGATAGAGCACAGGGGAGGTCCTCATCAGTTTCAGATTGAGGCTCCCCGACCGCGGCCACACTGTACGGTTGCACAAGGACCTTCTATAAGGGGGACTAGAGACCCGGGGACCACCCATTTCGGGGGACGGAGTTACTAAGAGCATCATCTCTACCTGGCGTGCAGCTCCCAGACACCTGTTGATACGTTTCAACCCTGAAAGGACCAAGCGGATGAAGGGTTAAGTGAAATGAGAAGAGAGGTGAAATGGAGGAAGAGGAAATTCTGAGGATGAAAGCAACCTTCCCAGCATTGGCCTAGCGACCCGAGGAAAATCCCCCAAAAAGTCATGGGTCAGATAGACCGGCCGCGGGTATAAAATCCATGACCTCCCGAGTGCGAGTCACATAAACTACCGCCGCGCCAGCTCGCTAGGTAAGGCTAGGTTTATTACTATCGGGATAGCGGGCAACAGAGAAATGTCGTCCATTTCCACTTCAGGAGATTGAAGTTGTTTTTTTTTTTTTTTTTTTTTTTTTTTTTTTTTTTTTTTTAAATTAATGTCCTCCAACTGAAACATTATAAGGGACATATGGGCCAAATGATATAACAATCAAAATACTTTCTAGGTACTATAAGCTTCTGGCCAAATATACCTTCAAATATTCCTTCCCTTGTTATAATTAAATGATTTTGTCCATTAGTTGCTATACTGACATAGTGAATTCTTAAGCTTTGCTGCTACATACACGGCGTTCGTTAATCGGCCGAACCGCACGGCGGTGGCACCGGACCGAGCGAGGTTACAGGTAAACGACCGGCAAGTCATGAGTACAGAACACTAACTACTGTACTAACCTACATTCGGCTTACCTGCATTACAACATATGTTGAAATAGACAACCTGGAACACATTCCCTATATCTCCGAAAACAATTCTAATTTACCAAAAATCCCCATTTTATTTATGCTGCAAGATTTGGGGTTTCATGCACAGTGAGTGCGCGTAGAAATTGGTCTCATATTTTACGACACAACAGTTGATTCACACGGTATTGTAAATTTTCTATCTTAATTTTCTTCTGCAACTAACAAGAAATAAAGATTGTGTGGCTGGCTTGAGTAGGATTCAGCTATAGCGCAAACTGCTGCAAATTCTGTGCATGAATTTAGGAAGTATGTATAGTGACAGAATAATTAGTCGAGAATTGTGACCAACTCGTTCCTCTGGCCTATCTCCATAAGGTTTTTATTTATGAGAAACGTTAAAGAAGATAGTGTAACCATCAAATTCGCACACGTTATAAGAATTGAAGGATAAAATCATGAGAGAAATACAGGCAATCATTCAAAGTGAATCTTTGCGAGTAAACCAGTATGTTTTCTGAGACATATGGATTGTGTTCGCGTTGAAGGCAGGTAAGCCTAATGCAAGTTAGTGCTCCGTGCCCATGTCTTGCCGATTGTTTACCTGCAACAGTGGCAGAGGGTGCGTCGGTCCTCGCCCAGCCCGTTGCTGCCACGGGGCGGTCAGGCCGATCTAAGAACGAACTGTACCCCGAGTAACCAGCGACCGTGTGGTTTTACACGGCCGTGCTGGACTAACGTGCGCTATTTTGGGTACTTCACATGTGACTTGAGTCTAAACACTCACATTACTCGTATAGAATGCGTATGCTTGAAGTGAGGGTATGGATTTAATGCTATATACCGGAGATATTTCTCGATAAATGTATTAAGAATGTTTATGAACAATGTTTTCCATCTTTAATGGATTCATAGACAAGTACTTTGACATGCGTAGACGTTTCACAACAGTGGACTTTTTCTTGCATTTGGGTGAGAAATTCACACTTTATTGTAAGGTCACTTCCGCCCCAATGTAGAACACGAACTTCTTGCTGCGGACGTGCTAGTGCATTGGGCAATGTTTCTGAAAACAAAATAGATTTACTTAGTTTTGATATGGAACAGAACAATTTAAATGTTTTAAACATTTACCTATAAATGACTTAGTGTAAAAACGAAATAAGTACAGGACTATAGCTACGAGACACACAAAAAGATTCAGCGCTTATTCTGATATCCCCTGGGAACAAATAAAATAAACTCAGTATATTTAAATAACAAATTAAGGAAATGTAATAAAACTTACAAAATTGCAGAAATTTATTAAACATGAGTAATAACTAAAGTGTAATTCAGTGAAAGAAAATATAGGCTGCGTACAATATTAATAAGGATGTTTATATCAGAAATATGACCCACAATAATGAATGGGCAAAAAGATGCATTAACTGCGTGGAGTGTGTCAATTATTCAGTTGCCGTTGCGACGCCGTAACTTCAGTGTTAATTATGATTTATACAAAGAAAGCATTTCGAAATGAGTTGCTTAAGGGAGAAAGAAAAAAATAGGTAAGATAGTTGTAATATTTGCCAAAGGTTTAGCATTTGTAAATTATGTGATGAAAGTTGCGTTAAACTTATTTTCAACATGAAGTTCTCGTATTATAATGGTATCACTGCGCTTTGTTCATAAATTTATATAGAGGATCTCCTTAGAAAACGGGCACCCGGTATAGAGGGGCACTTAAGTGCGTAAACGGGGAAATCTAAATTATACCTGTTCCCAAAATAGAAGCAGTGAAATAGGTCAAAGTGCTGAACGTGAATCATTCAAAGCACATACAATGTATTCCAGAGCAAGCAGACTGTGTTCTGAGGAGAAGAAACCAAACAAGAGTGAATCACGGCGTGTAGTTTCTCGTTTAGCGTAATACAGATCGAGGTTGCTTAACGTACGAGGGAGCTCGTGGATTCGATTACCTGACCTGACCCATTGATTTTTTCGGGGGTTTCCCAGGTCACCAGGAGAAGGTTGGGTAGGTTACTTTCATCACCCGAACTTCCTCTCCTTCCATTTCACTTCACTAGTAGTTTCATTCATCCTTTCATCCGTTTGGTTTATTTCAGCGCAGACAGCGCCAGCGGGAGTTCATTGCAGCACGGTGGGAACGAAATGCTCTGAGTAACTCCGTCTCCTGTCACGAAAGCCGGGCTCCGGATCGTATCCCCAGTGAGACCTTTGAGCTAAGGAAGGGTCCCTACGGGTGGCGCTCGGCGCGAACCGGCGGGGGGTCGGTGTACTGGCTGGTGTGTGTGGTGGGAAAATGTAGGGATCCCTACCGTAAAGCGATGTTAAGTAGGTAAAATATGGGCCTTATATCCTTGCTCCACTGGCACGTAGAATTCTTCCACGTTGCGTTTCCTTCCCCTTGAATGGCTCATGTACGCCTTCAAATGATGTCAAACAAGCCTTATGCAATACAGGGATAGCAATAAAAGCAATGTAAACACTAACATGATAGACGCACGTACTCACGCGATCTTGGAAAGCAGGTTTAAACCAAAGGATGCTTTCATTCAATTGTCAATAAGGATTTTCATACATTCCGCATGTGTTAACTCCGTTGCGTAATATAGTAGTTCACAAGGTTAGTATGGCTAAATCATACAACATCTTCGAATACCTATATTAAAATAAATGGTCATGTTAAAAAAGGAGATATATTGCATGGCAGAACATCTGCTTCACGGCAGCAGCCGCTGAGGTGTAACTAGTCACGTGATAGAAGTTACGGAACAGTATGGGACAGACTTTGGATGGGTGGTGTTACATAACAATGGCAGATTTACTGACAAACAGGGTCAATTAAGCATTACATTCCTTTTACATTTTGTCTTATAAAGAGGCACAAAATTTCTTAAGCAATTGACTTTAGTAGCTGCAATCAAACCATCTTCAACACCTAGAATGTACTCAACAAGGTTCAAGGGTCACTGTCGGCAGGTAAATCACGGTCTCGTGAGCGTTCGGCACACGCCAATATACTGTACAAGGGACGGGGAGCTGATTTGTTATCTATGACGTCACAACGTAAAGTCCAATACAGTTCAACTTCATTTCCTTTCCCTCTGGCCATATTTAATGTTTGGAAATTAATTTGCCTGGTTATAAGTAATAGCAAGAGATAGTAATTTAACACATTATTTTTGTTGTTTTATTATTATAATTATTATTTTTGTTACTTTATTATTATTATTATTATTATTATTATTATTATTATTATTATTATTATTATTATTATTATTATTATTATTATTATTATTATTATTATTATTATTATTATTATTATTATTATTATTATTATTATTATTATTATTATTATTATTATTATTATTATTATTATTATTATTATTATTATTATTATTATTATTATTATTATTATTATTTTAATGACATCATGAAAATAGATGTCAACACGACCTTAGAAATAAAATTCATATTTATTGTTACAGCTGTTGTGCGAATAATTAAAACCAAATCCCAATTTGTTACAGCAAGAACAATCATAATCATTGGAATTTGTTTCTGTCATAGTCTAACAATATGCTTGCCGCATTTTCGTAAAGTATTTTAATTTACGATTGATTGAAAACAAGAAGAATTCATTATATTGTTTTAGACAAATAACTAAATTTTCAACACAACCGAAGACGGAATTTTCATTTCATTTACCAACGTCTTTCTGGATTAAGCTAAATAGTTTTTCTGCATCTATTTAGCTTATTGTAGTGAAGCAAAATTCTAAGCGACTAAACTATACTCCATCCAGTTTTAGATCTGCCCCTTGTATCACTCCGCGGTAACCGGATGTTATCAGCTGCGACTAACACAGAACTAACACCACGTGGACTCATACCTCGTATTTATGTTGCAACAGAACGATATTTATTCAGGAATTTTAGGAATATTGCGTTACATTCAAGTAGTCTTTATCAGGGTTATCGTATATCTTGAAAACTCACAGATAATCGCCGATATTTAAGGTACTATAATTTATGGTATGCTTTGGTTTCGGCGTATTGTGAGTTCGTTGTGATGGCTTGTGTTTACATCAAGTGCGGATCTAAAGGTGGAGTGATTATAGCGAAATCGATGTTCTTGATAGGAATTCCGAGTACAATAATAACAACTATATAATAATCATAATAATAATCTGTGTACACAGATTTTAACTATTCAGGTCAAAGCCAGAGAGTGACTGGCAGGTCTCGCCCCCAAGTTTGCAGAGCAGCGATGGAGGAACATCAAGCCGGGATGGGAGACCATTCCCCAGGCAAAATAATAGTTTCCGTGAACTATAGATCGCTACCTATAGTAGCTCAACAAACTCCTCAGGACACTAAGTAGGTACCTCATGAGTTGGTTCTAACCCATTTGCATTCCGTAGATGGGAAACAGGTAACTCCGCCCCAACCCACTACACTATGGTGGGTTGGAGAGTACTTAAAATCTACATACCATTTTAAATTATCTCTTCAAGTTAGATGCCTTCATAAAATGGCACAATTATTTGTTCTTTCCTTCAGATTATCATAAGGTCTTCTATTCCAGTTTTTCACGTATTTTATATAAACATTACATTTTTGCTTTCTGAACTCTCGTTTGCGTGCAATAAAAATGTTATACCCAGCAGTTGAAAGAAAATATGTGGCAGTTCTTTTCTGATTGCTTTGAATTTTCTTCCATTCACTAAGAACATACAATGCATAGTATATTAAAGTTTCAACGTCCTATGTCAAATCGTTTTTAAACTATTAATATATGTATTAATACAAAATCACTTTTTGATACGAGAATATGAAATGACCCTTGGACCCTACAGTTTATTATATCTCTTCTAAATTTTTAATTTGAGCTCAGTATACAGCAATAAAGAAATTGCCACACAGTCATTGCTTATATTTAACTAGTCTAAGAGAAAAAAAAAACGGTTTGTATACAATTTATTGATATTTTCAATGTTTTCAGTGCGAGTTAGCAAAAATGTTTAAGTTCAGTTAATTATATAAATTGTTTCCACTACTGCATAAACATTTTAAAACCTAAATCTCTGACGCTCTCCTGAGAGTTTCAAGCTAATAAGTTATAAACTAGGGTCTAAGAAGCGTTTTGAATAGTGAAAAATGCTGAAAAAAACAGCATTGAGGAAAATGGATTTTAAGTATGATAACATATTTTTGTACTTTACCTAAATCTAATCAACTTAAAATTCCCCGGCATCATATGAGGGACTCTCTCCTGCTTTCTTTTTGGTCTCAGTAGCGATTTTTGAGAATTTTAAGCTTGTTTGGCCGTTTCTCAATGTGACAACTTTCCGTTCACCATCCCATTGTTCACACAATTTAGAAATGCATTGCTGTTAGCTAACTTCTACACTATGCAGTTTCGCTAATTTGTACACCAATCTCATAAAATACTTCCTTGCTGCTGCTTTACAATGAACTAACGAAAAACTTAAAACCTATTAAAGGCTTAAATAATGCCTAACATATAACTGGAACACTGAAATAACCCGGCAAACTTACAGAGCTACAGAACACCACAAAGGATACTCACTTTGTAAGCAAAAAAAAAAAAAAGTGTCAGATTCACGGAATTTCAGCTCGATATATTGAATTCATTTCAGCACAACCTCTCTGAAGCAAAATTCCCTGCAAGAGAAAACAAAAATTGCATTTGAAATCTGTAGCGACGAAGTTTAGCGAGGAACGCCCACCCGCACAGGGGCTTTAAAAGTGGCCGAAATTGAGAAAACGAATGTGTGCCGTTAAAGTAAAAAATATAAGCCTAATAAACACTACCAAAAGTAGGAATAAAAATGTTCACCACATTTTATAGATGCATTGCCTTAAAGAAAACTTGTGATTGCATTTAAAATTTGGCGAAATCGGCGTAAATATTAAGTATGGTTTCGAAGGATAGCCATCTACCAATTTCTATATCTGAGCAAAATTCTGCGTGTCCTTCTACGGACAACAGGTTGAATAAACTTGATCGACACATTTCAAATTTGATATTTTACTGTATTATATTAATACAACCAGGCTTTAAATCGTGATTGCAGCTGATTATTTCTGAAACGAGAATAAGTGCATTGGACGTTACTAGTTAGCTCTGTACAGAAATATTACACGAAATTAACAGCAAACCAGTGAAAGAAAATAAACACTTTTATTTTAGGTAAAAAGTGAAATAAATCATAAGAAAATACACGACTGTTGCCGAAAAGCTGTTAACATATTCTCTATCCTTGGCTGTTGCTTCGTGGTATATTGGTTTGTTCTGTCGCTTTTCTCGCCTGAAATCGGGTATCCCTAAAAGCATGTTTTCAAATGGTAACAATAAAAGTAACATAGTTAAAACTAAATAAAACTTGGAAAATCGCTTAGATTTACAAAATATCCCATCACGCAACTTAGTTGTAGAACTGCACTTATGTAGGTAATGTAGGATGTAAGGATTGCTTACTGAAATGCCTACCAAATGTCAGAATGCAGAACAAAATTTTGAGAACGCAACTGAAATGTAATTCTGTGTGTGCATTTATAAGCATATTTATGTAGTTTGTATACGTTGTTTCCCAATAATTCAATGCTGTATTTCAGAATTAAGTGTGAGAAATAAGTGGAACAGGAAACTTGAGGAATAGCCATATCTAGATTGAGTTTTACACTGGAAAGTATATTACCGTATGTTCACCAGCTTCATGGTCTTAAGGGAATGAACGTTGTTCTGCTGGTTACGTTGCCAACTTACCTCCAATGTTATTCGCACTATTTTTACTAACTGCTAATTCTCTTAATTTCAGCTGCAAAACCGCAAGGGTCACTAGCGTTATGTCGGGAGTAGAGGGAGAAAAGGAGTATAGAATTAGGAGTGCTGTGAAGTCTGCTATGATAAACAGATTCAGAGTGACAGTTCTATGCTTAAAACATATCTTTAAAGAATAATAAAAAGAAACCTAAATAGGTTTTTAAAGCGGATGCATTTTTGGCTTCATTGGACCACACTGTCGTTTGCTTGCCCCCATACATGTGAGATCTCGATCCCATAGAACTAGCTTGGGCCAAGGTAAACTGAATAGTTAAAGAAATGTAACAGGTGACTTATCCTTACAGGGATTGCACGATATAACGCTCGAAGATAAATAACTTGTGATCGAAAGAGACTGACAACATTTTTCAAGGATATAGAAAAGGTAGAAAATGATCAGTGGAAGAAAAACGAAGTAGTTGAAAACATCGTTTGCGTTTTATAAGCTAAGTGTACTCCCTGAACTGAATAACATTTATGTTCTGCTATTTTGAGAAAGTTCGTTACTTTAATCTAGCGTGAATACAAATTCCAAGGTTGATACTGCAATCGTAAGCCCGACTAGAAGCACGACTTCTGCTTCAGATATGACTGTGTACCTAGAGTTGTTTACTGACGTACTTCGCTGGCTGCATTCCTGCTATGGAGCTGGTGAACCAAACTGTACATTGTAATGCTGCTTGGCATCCCTAATGTAGTGCTGCAATACCTGGGCAATACATACAATTCCTGCAGAAATGTGACAACATAGCTGATTATTACGTTAGTTCATGGTTTATGTACAATAAAAAACACAGTATTACAGAAAACGGTGTTACACCAGGGGTATTGAACAGTTTTGTCGTAAAAGGACTGCAGTGCTTACATCTGTAGAATTAGGGTAAAATTCACTCAGACGTTTTAATGTTAAATTCTGCAATATCTGTATCAAATGTCAAATAAACATAGCACCATAGTAAACAAACGTGTGTCAGGCTGGCCCCGTGGCGCAGTTGGTAGAGCACCTGCCTGCTGGGCTAGGGGTCCCGGGTTCGAATCCCGGCAGGGGGTAGGAATTTTTCTCCAGCCAAGATTATTCCTCATCCTCATGGAAGTATGAATGAAAGTGTGAATGTGTGTGTGAATCCAATGTATAAAAATCCCCCATTGTAAGCGAGTAAAACCAATAGTCAAGGCCGCCGATATGACCTCTGCAGTTAAAGGCGGGATATAAATGGAACAATAAAAAAAAAAAACGTTTGTCTTGTCTGTTATTTCTGTTGATTCTTTGCAGTGTACACTATACAGATTTTATTTTAATTCCATTTTCCACCAGACATTTCCTTGGGAAAATACTGCCTATAGACAATGGTGTTCAGTGGTGTTAACTGGTATATTGGTTTTGGGTTTTACGTACAGCCAGCTCCAAATGTTTTCTGAGCCACGTGTTCCTAGCCGCATCGGTAAGGCAGAATGGCTTATCAGCAAGTTAAGCCAGGTGGTCTCACAGGTCTACTTGCTAATTCATACCTGTTTACAAGATTGAGGGATGTAATGGGTTTGTAAGTCCAAAGAAAATCTCATTCCAACATTTCTTTTAGACTTGATTCGTAAGAATGTACTCTCATTGTAAAGAAAACATTAGTCTTACAAATCCAAAACGAACTTGCAGTAACATAAGCGAGGAAGGAAACTAAGTATTCTGCATTAGAGTCATCACATCACTCTATAATGAAATTAAATGTTAAACATTTTAAATACTTTTAATATACCACGTTCTTTAACTAGACTAAAAGGTATAAAATAATTTCTCCTAGCTCCATACACTGTGCTGAAAATTTGTGATCGTGAATTTTTAATGGCTATGAAAATATGTGTAAGCTTTAAAACAAAACAAAAAAATGTGGGGCGCATGCACTAGACAATCGATGCATGAATGGTTCACTTAAATCACTAACAATTTTATTGCACAGCAAATGATATGAACTGTAGTGTGAGCTTTCAGAAAGACTGCTACTTCCTACATTACTTACTATTGTGTATTGAATGCGCCCCACGTTTTTCATTTTAAATCTTACAACCATTTTTGTAGCTATTAAAAATGCACAATCACACAGTTGTATGAAGTTAGGAATCTGTATGCGATTATTAAACTATACGGGGCTAGAAGAACTTAGCTTACATTTTTTGTCCGTTTTAAAAACCCGGTGTATATTATTATTTTAACTTATTTACTTAAATAATTAAAACTAAAAAACTTGTCTGCCTGTCTTTCATCCAGTTCTGAGCTAAATTTAAAGTTTCTAAGGACTTCAGAGATTATCCCCAGAAGATTCAAGATACATATACATTTCATTTGTCATGAAAATATCTTAAACATGTGCTGTTTAAATCAGAATCGTTAAAGCCATTTTGGAGATAATAAAAATGTTCGACAATTTTTCCATTTAAAGCGTAGTTTGTGGTGGAGAGATTTCCCCAAAAGCGAGTTAAATGTTACATTGTCATCCAGTTGTGAATTGTCTTTAAAGTTTCAGGTCGCCAGCTCATTGTAAAATTATGTAAAACTGTTTCCATGTTGGGTTTGCTGATTTACTTGGAAGCGAGTTTATATTAGTTGCCGTTCAGTTTTGAGCTGCATTTAAAGTTTCAAATCTCTAACTCATCGGGAAGTTAGTTTAATCAAAATCGAAATGTTCGAAACATTTTCCATGCAAGGAGCTATTAGGGAGGACTTTCTTGAAAGTTGATTACATTGTCATCCAGTTTTGACCTGTGGTTGAAGTTTCAAGTCTCTAGTTCATAGGAAAGTCGGTTTAAAATTGACTGCAAAATTTGTACCAAACAGAAAAACGAACAAACAAGAGAGCGAGTCAATAAAACATTTTTACGTGAGCTTGGTTTCCAATATTCACAACTTTCTCTGTCCATTATCAACTGATATACAGAGTAGAAGTGAAATCATCCGCCAGACTTTAACAGAAAATTTCTCATGTTGTGAATAACCAGAAAGTCTAATACCAAAATGTTGAAAAGTTTATACTTTTCTAGAAAAAAATATTTTTATCAAAAAAAAAATGATCATGACCTGGCTGAATTATTATTCACTGAAGGTTCTTGATTTATGGCTATATTCATATAAAACTGAATAAACAACAACTTTTTCCTTTGACGTACTTCAATAAATTGAACGGTTTTTGTGTAAATTAAATTTAAAAAATTCACAATTTGTTGCCTTTTTGTTGCAATAAGATCTACGTTATATAGTATAGTTTCCACTTACACAAAAATCATTGAGAATGATGAGAACTTCAAACGCTAATTCACAGAAAATTCAGGACTGCATAATGTATGTATTATGTCAATACTTCAGATATATTTGAAACAAGTCTTTATGAAACAAAAGTAATAAAAAAGAAATGTTCACATAACGGGTAATTTGGTTTGAGAGAAGTATATGGATATGTCCGTGTGGGTTGCTTAAGGGACACTGGGAGTGAAACTTTGGTCAAAATTGGTCAAAACTTCGATTTTTATTTTAACATTAAAATGTTCGTGGGACTCCTGTGCGTCTTGATCAGCTAACATTTTTCATATCTCCCAACCCATGCGGTCGTTACGACCCTTTCAAATAGTGCTCTTCCCTTAACGTACACAGCCTGTTCCTATATAAAAGCCTGTTTTTCTCAAAACTACATTTCTGCATATTTCAAATGTACCTCGTGCATCAGGTTCACTTCAAATTCAAAGAAAATTTCCATAAATATTCATAAATAGCAACTAAACAATTCTATGATTCAATACTGATGTTATCATTAACATGAATTCCAAAAACATTTTTAATGGAAAAATCAATAATTTTTAAGATTAAATTGTCTTTGTTACTAAAAGATATGTACAGGATAATCAGCAAACGTATTTGAAATATCTCTTCATAGAATTGTTACTCATGTTTCAGAGTACCAGTTCAGCCAATATAAACCAATTTTGAGAAGTCAGTATGCGCTATCACATATTTTGTGTTCAGGGAATTGTATTCAGGTGGAAGTGAAATAATCCTCCAGATTGAAGGAGGTCAGAGGGTGGATGTAAATAAACAAAACATTTTAATACATTTTTTAAATTAAACGCACAGTTAACTGGATAACTGCATTTAAAGCTGAGAGTATGTGGCAACGTTGTGCTACTTGTTGATCGCGTAATTTATTTCTACCGGTAGCACAATGAACTATTCTGGTTCCATAAAAACCATTTTGAGTAACGCTGGCCATGAATTGAATTCAGATGTTGTGCTACTGGGCAGAGACCCAGAAAATTCCACGAAAATATGAGGTTATCGTTCACTGCACTGCATGCAAACTGACTTCGAATTCTACATTTACGCATAATTACAAGGTTTTATTTGGTATGTTTTAATGCCAGAATTGCTTCCTGTTCTATCTGAGAGGCTTACGCCATGACAAGCTAACGAAGACATGTTTTAATTAAGTGTGGTTGGTCTATTCCTCACTTTACGCCCCGCAAACATTTTTTTCTAACTTTCGACATCAATAATTATTGATTAGGAAATCACAAATATGACAGAAAAATAAATATTAACTTTAAATACGCTCTAAACGGCCAGAAAGACATAAATTCACTTCAAATGAAATGCATACGAGGTATGTCCAAATGCATGCGCACACTATTGCTGCCAACATTGCTTCTGCTTGATGATACCCACCCAAGTGTTTGTCTCTAACATTAAGAACATCAATACACTGTAGTTAAATAAACTGGTGAAAGTTACCCGCAAATCCGTACATAACTTGCGGGTTCTTAATAAGCCTTCTCGTATAGGAACCGCATGTATTGTTCATCGTGAAACAATGATGCGGGATCAACATTATTAACGAATCAAACACAACTTATACTTACGCAGTTTATTTACTGAATAGCAGGGACCGAACAGGACATTCATTTTCACAACAAATAGTAAAGTTAGTTTTCTTCCAACACCGGCATTTGGAGTGAACACAGTTTTAATATCGTCTGCGAAACGTATGTGCTGCAACAATTACAGCATTTCAAAGGTTATGTTACTCTGTGTGAAACAGCTCTTACATTATTAATGCCGCCATTCTGTGTTGGATTTAACCACGTGGCACTAATAAGTGCTAAATCTTAGTAAAGCATAGTTTATAATGTAAATTTACTATCCACCGCAATATGCTTAAACAAAAAAACAATTGAATGCAGTTAAGTAAGCATTCGTGCCATCTACACTGATGTCGGAAGTAAGTAAACACCGCTGATACGATGTTCCCAGTTCTAACAGAGTTAAAAAAAACAACAAATTGTGGATTTTTTAAAATTAATTTACACCAAAAGCGTTGATTCGATTGAAATACGCCAAAGGAAAATGTCGTTAATTCAATTTTCTATGAATATAGCCATAAATTAAGATCCTCTAATCAATAACAGCCAAGTGATGATACGTTTTTATTTTATTTTGGTTTTTTCAATAGGTATTTTTTCCTAGAAAAGTACAAACTTGTCAGCCTTTTGGTATAAGAGTTTTTTGTTATTCACAGTACCAGAAACTCGCTGTTAAAGTCTGGCAGATTATTTCACTTCCACCCTGTATAAATGTCCGTTTAGCAAGTTCAAAGGGCGTGAAGTTTTCTATTACCCTATTTTAGGGATTTTATTTAAGCTTTTCATGGAGACACACACATGCGCGCGGAATATTTCCAAATTGTTTTTATTAAGCGGATATGTGGCATAAAATTTCGACATAGAAGTTTACAAAATTGTATGACTGTCGGTAATAGCCGGAAAACAGAAATTCAAAGGAAAATGATAGTTTGTCGCAACACAAGTAATAGAAGACTAAGTCACAAAAGGGCACGAGTTACAAAACTGTGGGCATCAACCTCGATAGGTTATGACGTAGCTTCTCCCCGTCACCTTTCTTGCCTATCATCCTTTAAATCTGAACCGTTTTATGTAATATTACGAATGCGACAGCAAAACAACTTTGAAATTAAATTAAAATGATATATAACTTCCGAGCAAAGTAGTTTCAAATAAATATCAAATTAGCACGTTAACTATTATATGTAAGGCGATCTAGTTTTTGTTTCCGCACTTTCAAACTTTAACATAGATATTATTTTCATACCTGAAGAGGCCAGGTGTGTAGGAATCTCACATTTTACCTAAATATTGCCTGATCCGTGTCAGTGGACACATAAAACATATCCAAATTAGGAAGTAAGCGCCTTCTCCTGTCCACTTTTATGGTAAATGGGCATTATGCTATGCTTATCAGATGTTTCTTATATGTTTTAATTAAAGCAAAGCTTAAGAACGATATGTATTTTCTTATAGGTATATGTATTTCAAACACTAATTAAATATAATTGTAGTGACTGAAAGTGCCAGTAGATAGAAGCTTTATATTCTGCGCTTAACATTGATCTGTATTAAATGTCTTACAACTTTACGTTCAAAATTTCTATCCGCAAAATGGTCCATGGCATATTTATTGTTAAAATGATTATTAAAGCTGTTATTGTTATTATTATTGCTATTGTTATTATTATTGTTATGGTTATTATTATTGTTATTGTTATTGTTATTCTTACTCTTATTATTATTATTATTATTATTATTATTATTATTATTATTATTATTATTATTATTATTATTATTATTATTATTATTATTATTATTATTATTATTATTATTATTATTATTATTATTATTATTATTATTATTATTATTATTATTATTATTATTATTATTATTATTATTATTATTATTATTATTATTATTATTATTATTATTATTATTATTATTATTATTATTACTATTATTATTATTATTATTATTATTATTATTATTATTATTATTATTATTATTATTATTATTATTATTATTATTATTATTATTGTTATTCTTACTCTTATTATTATTATTATTATTATTATTATTATTATTATTATTATTATTATTATTATTATTATTATTATTATTATTATTATTATTATTATTATTATTATTATTATTATTGTTATTATTATTAACGAGAAATACATTATATTCATTATTTTTGTTTAAATTGTTGTTTAACATGTTTCTGAAACGCCATTAACGCTACCACAAAAAGCAATATTGTTTAAATACGCGCAGAAGAAAATGTGGTGATCTCATTCGTTTGGATAGAATAAAATTGAGTATTTAGTTTCAATTATAAAAATATTCTCCTAAGTAAATGAATGAATGGCTTCTGTGAATGTGTATACTGTATGTGGAAAGCAGTACTTGTTGAGGAAGCCGCATGCATGCGTCATATAACAAGGTTACCAAATGCGAATTTCCACCGCCGGAGGCTTCCGGGAGAGTTGTGTGGCAGGCATCCTTTTCGGAAGGAGCGGGAGTCTCCCATTTCCGATCCCATCAGTGTGCGTTTGCCAATAACACGAATCCGACTCTCGTGGAAATTTTCTGCTTCATTCCGCTCTGTTAACGACGGGCCTTGTGCGTCAACCTTTACTCCTCTTAAAACATACACTCTTGTGCGCAGTGCTCGGATACTTCCGTTGCGCAGGACGTTGATATGTTGAAATACTAACTGTAGTCGTTCTTACAAAACGCTGGAGTTGTTGGTGTCAAACACATTTGTTACAGCCTTATTCCTGTGAGAAGAATAGTAAGCACATGCATAATGTGACTAGTGAGTTGATTCGCTTTTAGTTTTCCTTGTGAACAGGTCATAAGGGTAGGATATGTTATCTCTTTTGATAATTAGTGAACAATTTTAGCGTGTCACATAGAGACAAAACATAGATTAAGAACCTAATAGACATACAAGATGCATAGCATTGCTACTTTCGGCTGAGAGGTACTGGATTGGATTTCCAGGCCTGGCAGGTAGTCTTCCTTTTCTGAGAGGTCTGGTGCGTGGCAGTTATGCGTTGAGAAAGTATGCTGTATGTTTTCAATCACAAGCGCACCCACATAACATTCAGAATGCTTTAAAAGCGCACAGTTGAAAGTATGAAAACCGCACTTCTACAGGCTTAGGACTGTGCGCTGACAATTCTACTTCATCATTTCAGGTATTTCTCAGTTTGAAGTGTCATTAACACATCACTGGCTATGTTGATTGATAGGTTAGTCTTTGCGACTATTCGACGAAGCAAGATGCTATGTTATAGGATAAGACCTAGCTCGCTGTTCATCACACACTGAGCTACGAGGTATCTCAACAGATCCTTCGCGATATGGCAACATAATGGAAGCGACATAAAGCAAACAGAAAAATACACAGAAATGTAATTATGTAAATAAACAAAATTTACATGAGGCTTGTGCAGTTTTGAATTTAAGTTTCTAGGTCAGAATTTTTAAACTTGTGACTTAAAATAAACAATTCGTGTAGGTGTTTTAAATGTTTAAAGTAACGGGGCATGCAGTAAACTGTGTTGGTTTACAAAAGTTCACCAAATAGTATATCTTGAACCATGGGCGTCGCGAAAGGGGGGGGGGGGAAGGGGGGGCCGCGGTCCCTCCCTGGAAGTTGGTCAACTTAATGTGCAATCAATTACTGACTATTTTAAACTACTATTTTAAAAGATCAATTTTTATTTAACACACATTAACATGGTTATATGCAACGAATATTATAAATTTTGACAAAATAGTGAATTAATATTATCTGATTGCAAATTTCAAACATGTGCCCCCCCCCCCCTGGAAAAATGTCTGCCGACGCTCATGTCTTGAATGCGGCGTCGGCGTTTACATGAAGTGTAGTCGAAGAATGTTCGGAATGTACTACTTATGGCGAGGCATCTGTAGTGCGTTAGAGAATGCATGAAGTGTTTCTTAAGAGCTACACAATACTACATTCACGACGGTGATGCTGCAATGTGCACTCATTGTTGGAATTAAATCACTAGCTTTTATCTATAACATGAAACAAACTATGAGCATCCTAGTGCAAATGAATAGAACGTACTTGTAAAGGCTTGCGTTGAAACACCGATCTGCTCACAAATGCCTCTTTGATATCTATGTTAGTCATTTTAAGAACAAATCCAACTGTGTAATTTGATTGTGTAATGCTTATATTAGTAGAAGTTTATATCAGAATCTCAAAATTCTTGGAAGTCTACTGGAATGTGACTATTTTTTAAAAATTTGTGCTCGTCCAAATAAACGTCTAGACAGACCTATCTTCTAAAGGAAGAAATTTCGATCAATCTGCTACATATATCAACACATACACAGCAAAAGCTAACATTTAAGTGATATTTATATTTCGTCATGTTGAAAGTATTTTCCCGAAATTGTAAATCAAATAGAATTGGCAAAAGCGATTGTAAGTAATTTAAGTCGTGTGGAAGATGAAGTGGGAAAACTTGTCTTTGCTAAACTGGAAAAGGTGTTTAACAAGTGCAGGGATTTGGTACAATTTTAAGATTGTTGATGTACTGTTAGATAAGAGAATGAAGAAGAACTGGAAACCGTCAAAATTTCTTGCTTTAGGCATGTGCTATATCGTTTGTTGATGTTGAAAGAAGCTTCTCAATGTTCAAGTCCGCATTAGTTGATATTGGAGACTTACAAAAGCTGTTTTAACGAATTGTAATTCAGTATTCAGTAATAAAGTATAAGTGAAATGTACAAGGAGATCAGGAAAAGTCATTTTAAGTCATATTAGGTCGTTTTTAATACATTTAAAGCCATAAACGTCATTTTTAACTTCGATTCATCATTAAATATTGTTTAGGGCCCTTATCGTGAGTTACCCGTTGATTGTCTCTTGTGTGCATTGTTTCAGAGAGAGGGAGAGAGAGAGAGAGAGAGAGGGAGGGAGAGAGGGAGGGAGAGGGAGGATGTACTAATGCTATGGGATCAGATTGATTGGCTAATCCTATGTCAGCAAACCGTTATTTTAGCGACATACTGGAAAATTAATTGTTACTCTTGTGCAAGCTGAAACCCCGAAATAAGGTGGGTCTGTATTTCATCTCTATATTTTAACTATACCGGGTGGAAGGTACTACTTCGTCCATACGTTAACCAGGAATTCTACATGATGAGTATAACAAATACGTCCGATACAACTATTGTTAATAAAGAACCATTTCGCCGAAAATATAATTTGTGTCCAATGTTTGGAGCCATCTAGTTTCTTGACGAATGGATATAAATGGTTTATTATTTCCCTGTCACTCAGACATTGTGTAAACAATACTGTAATGTCGTTTTATTTCCATTCGAATGAATTTAATCACAATTTAATGTTAACGAGACGTTGCAAAATCTCACTTAGGAATTAAATTTTGCATGACGTCTTGACAGTAAATTGTGACTAAATACATTCGAATTAAGATTTTTGCTAACATTTTCGTTATCAGCACACCTGGAAACAGATTAGCCGTTGTCACGCTAGTGCAGAATAAATGTAATATTTTGTTGGCTAGTGTAGCAAAAAACCAGGTTATTTGGTATGTGCCTATGGAAGTTCGTGAATTTTATTAATCACAACGATAGGGAACTGGCGTAAAAACGTGCGAATCAGAGATTTGTTTGACCTTGACAAGCGCAGTGTTTGCCCAGAGCCTGAAAAGATACCGCAGTGACAACCAGCTCGAGGACAAACGTGTCAATCATTGCTAGATTCCTGCTTCATTATCGCACGCTGAAATGTGTGACCAGCTCGGAGGATGAGCTGGAAATGATAACAGATGTAAACATACGCGATACCATTCTACCACGTGTTTTATTTACTTTGTTTTTGGAGGATTATCCACGATGTCGCTAAAAAGCTAACTTGTGTATAATACTTTGTGCTGAAATAGCAATAAACAGTATAGCACTTCCTTCTTAATTCAAAACTTTGCTCTATTAAATGCACATTACGATAATTATGACAAAAATAATTTGTAATGCGGTAATTGTTCATAAACATGAATGATGTATGATGAACGACCAGGTGTGGAGGACGTTTGTGTCTATGAGGGGGAACCCCGGGAGGGAGGTGTGAGGTGAGACAAAGTGGCTAAGAGGAGAGTGGCAACCCCCGCAATTCCTAGGTCTGCATGTAGATCAGCGATGTCCAACCTTCTCTCTTTGAAGACGCTTACATAATTAGCGACTATTTCCCACTCCACTCCTTTAGTCGGAGGGTATCCAGTGACGGTCACAAACACGCGATTCTATGGCCGTTTCAAAGTCATACCTTGAAATTTCTGGAAATGTCCTCAGAAGACCTGTTGATTCTGGATGACCTTACTAAATTAAAATGTGGATCTCGTTAAAACACACAATTTGTATGAAATACTTCCTTCTTCTTTTCAGGGAACCATTTCCGAAGTATTCTTTATTATTTGTTTGAAATTGCCAACGCTTTTGTCAAATAAGAATATGCTTTTCGTTTCTTATCTCATGGCTTTGCATGGGATCGAAATTTCAAGTCATCGCATAATAACCAGCTCTTAAAACATTTCACTATCGCTTAAAGCCCACTGTATTCCTATATTCTCCCTGAACCTACAAGAAAATTGGAAATAAGGTAATTGCTGCAACTGTTTATGTCATTTAAGATGTAGTATCAACGTTCTTGTCTGTCGAATACGTGGTGAAGGAATGGCACAAAATATCGTGCGAGAGAATACACGTGGAGAATGGAGTCGGCGTTCATAAGACACTACATCGTGCCAGTCCAATGGGGCAGAAGTCATTACACCTATTCTATTACAAAATGCAGACAGCCAAAAACGTTTTAAATTGTATCCTAAACCCTCAGAGACTTTAAAATTAGATTATTGTGAATTGTGTTTCCAAGTTTTGAACAGAAAAAAAAAAATGTAGAATGTCGAGACACGAACCCGTGCCACAATGGTTAGTGCAAAGAATACGCCCATAATTCTATTTAGTTATTTGGACACGTCGAGTTTCAGCCCTAGAGAGGCAGTACTCCAGGTGCACTGCCATTGGCACCTTGCGACTTTTCGAGCGGAATTTAGCCCTTTAAGACAGTTTTAAACCCTTGTTGGGCGTTGTAATATTATTGCTTAAGTGGTAAAAGCTATTGTTTATGTTATTTGAGTTTTACGACACTTAGTTTACGCCAAAATTTAAATAAGTCGTTATTTAATAATTTGTGCGTTTTGACTGTACGGGTCCATTGTGGATAAGGCGTGTCTGTCATTTGTTGTTGTTGTTGTTGTTGCAGCCAACCCGGCTCTAAGTACAAGAATCCGCCATTTTCTTTTTACCTGATGTTGTTAATGTACTCATAAGATAGGTCCGTTTTTTCAAAGGTGTTTACTGAACTTCTTTGCTATGTATACTCTAATAAAACGTTTGTAAAATCGGCTGTAAACCCGGAACTCGCTCTCAGTAAACCAGAACGTCAAGAAATGCGCTTTAGTAAGCGCAAAACTGGACTAAGGCACACTTTGCGTGTGTGGCCTACCTTCCAAAAAAATAAGGCGCGGCTGACTCACCTGGTATATCTACATATATATATATATATATATATATATATATATATATATATATATATATATATATATATATATATATATATATATATATATATAAACATTTATTTTGTGTATATATATAGATGAAATGAATTGTTTGTAGAAGAGTGAGTAGAGAAAGAGATGCGAATGTGTTACCTAAAAGTGAGAGGAGGAAACAGTGTGAATGTAATATGTACCATTTCTATTTCAAACATACGTAAACTGTGTGACTTATTTGTAGAAGACTGAGTAGAGAAAGAGATGTGAATGTGTTACCTAACAAGAGGAGAAAATAGTGTGAATGTAATAGCATTTCTAGTTCAAACATACAGAACATGGTATGACTTATTTTAAAAGCGGGAATAAAAAAATGTTTTTTTGGTGTAAAATCACGTTTTTTATGGAAAATTGTTTATAGGAGGGTGAGTAGAGAAAGAGATGTGAAGGTGTTACCTAAAAATGTGTAGAGAAGACAGTGTGAATGTAATATGTAGCATTTCCATTTCAGATATACAGAAAATTGTATCACTTATTTGTAGAAGAGTGAGTAGAGAAAGAGATGTGAGTATGTTACCCAAAAGTGAGTAGAGATGACAGTGTGAATGTAATATGTAGCATTTCTATTTCAAACATACAGAACATTGTATGACTTATTTTAAAAGCGGGGATGTTTTGTGGTATAAAATCACGTTTTTTATGGAAAATTGTTTATAGAAGACTGAGTAAGGAAAGGGGTGTGAATGTGTTATCTATAAATGGGTGGAGAAGGCAGTGAGAATGTAATATTTAACATTGCCATCTCTAACAGAAAATCGTATGAAATTTAAGAAGAGGGGTAAGAATGTTTGTGTGTGTGTGTGTGTGTGTGTGTGTGTGTGTGTGTGTGTGTGTGTGTGTGTGTGTGTGTGTGTGTGTGTGTGTGTGTAAAATCACATTTTTCGTGGAAAATTGTATATAGAAGAGTGAATAGAGAAAAAGATGTGAATCTGAGTAGTGAAAACAGTGTGAATGTAATGCGTATGATTTCAATTTCAGACGAAGAAAATTGTATAATTTGCAGGCAAAACACGAATGTAAATAAACTTAAGAAGCAAAAGTTGGTCAAAATCTATAGAACTGTTTCCGAGATTCATATAATATATGCAAGAAATGGGAATAAAAATGTTACTTTTCATGTAAAATCGCGTTTTTTCAGGAATAAACTTAACTATATGGATAAACTTAAAAAGCAAAACCTTACCTGAATACAAAATTTGATTGAAATCATTAGAGTCGTTTCCAAGTTGCGCGGAATATATATATATATATATAACTATATATACAAGAACTGCTCGTTTAAATATGTAAGACAAAATTTATGTTTCAGAAACATGACACACATAAGTTGATTGCAGTTAGATGTTACGGAACCGTAACATACATACACACCCACTATAAACAGGTCTCTTCAATTGTTTGCATGCTGGTTACCGAGCGAGACGGCTCCACGTAACGTCAGAGGCTCACATTCGGCAGGTCCTGGGTTCGATTCCAGGGTTCAATTTCGTGGTTTCTCTGATCAGAAGGTGAATTCTGGTAGTGGTTTCTCTCCTACCGACTGAAAACAGAGTGAGAACGTGATTATCGATATAGCATATAACTTGTCCTTTGTCGACAGAGTGAGAATGCTCCGCGGTTACGTGTGAGGTTCACATTCCAAAGGTGCCGGGTTCGATACCCGTCGACCGCGCGCTCTGACTTGTGTTTCTCATGGTTCCCCTTGCCACTTAGGTGAACGCTGGGGTGGGGGCGCCTTACTGTAATACCACGATTTCCTTTCCATCATTTCCCTTCTGTTTCGTTTTCTTCTCCTCTTTCAGGCGTGCTTCAGAGATCGTCATGTATAGCGGTGCCGGACAGATGCTGCGGAAGCATGCGCAATACAAAGAATACTCCCATGGAAACTAGACTACTATCGCGGCTCGGTAATACAGTATATAATTTCAGGATCTTCAAATACGAGGCATAAAGATTTAAGTAAATCCTCCACCCCAAACTATCGTTTATAAAAGTGTTTCGAAATATGTTAATTTTCTAACAATTGCTCTAACAACTTTGATTAAAATGTCATATATTTTGGCTAAGTTAAAAAAAAAAAAAAAAAAAAAAAAAAAAAAAAAAAAAAGAAATGGTAAGAAGTTTAACCTGGTAAACCATAAAGATAGACGAAAAGGCACCAATAAGAAAACAGACGTCTTTAAAACACAAAATTTACTTCAAATAACTTTTTGTGGCATTAACATTTTCCTAGATATCCGTTGTTATGCGTTTGAATGCTGCAATACTTCAATTCATTTTGGAAGTAACTACTACCAAACTTCAATTGTTTCTCGTGAACGAATCAGTATGCACATTCGACAATCGCTATCAAGGTTTGCCGGTGCAGCAAATGTGTGATAGTTTTACTTTCTCTACTAGTAAGTAGAGGAAGTATTGTACTTCATCCAAAAATTCGATGTCGAGATTTCACCGGATATATATGTTTTGAGACTCCCTGAATAAATAAATAAATAAATAAAAAAAAAAAAAAAAAACATTTTTAGAAAAAGGTCCGTGTGTGTGTATGTGTGTGTGTGTGTGTGTGTGTCTATCAGTCGGTGGACAGCATAACTCAAAAACGAAAAGTCGGTTAGAAACCAAAGTTGGTATTTAAGTTTAATGTCTTCAAGGATGCAATACGAAGATTTTAAAGAAAAGAGCCCCACTCTAAATTGCCCTTTACATGGAAAATGTTTCATAAATTTTGATTTTCTTGAAAATGATTAACGATTTTGATTAAAATGGCATATGTTTAAGATATTTGTATCACAAATGAAATGTGTGTTTTGAATTTTCTGGCTATAACCTGTGTAGACCTGTTTACTCTGGATGACTTTTGAATAACTCGTAAACTGTAAGAGATAGACAAAATCTTACTATAAAAATGAAGGTCTCGCTAAAACATACAATTTATGTCCAAATAAATTTTGTTGTAGAGTGAACCATTCTGGAGATATTCCTTGTCATTTGTGCCAGTTTCCGACAGCTTAAAAACTTTAGTGAAATGGAACATCGTTGTTCATTTTTTATGTGTTAAGTGTGCAAAGAGAACGGAATCTCAAAGCTTTAAAAGATTTGACTATCGCTCAAAGCCTACTGCATTCCAATATCCCTCATGCACCTACAAGGAAATAAGCAATACGATAATTTGTACAAATGTTTATCTCAACTAACACGAAGAAGATATAGGAATAAAGAGTTTGTAAGAATGTTAGTTCAAGAGTAGAGAAAGTCATGTGTGTGCAACACATCAGATACTTTTTAAAGTGTTACGTCCTTCAACCTGGTAGATCATATCAGATGTTGAATGGAATGGGTCAAATGATGCTCAGGACAAGGGAAAAACCCGGAAAAAAGTTAGATAAGAATAAACCAATGCAATGATTTTACTGCCAACATAGTTTCTGGTAATCCCTAAATAACAAAACACTTTTTTAGGAAAAGGTCCCCTTGGTGTGTGTGTGTGTGTGTGTGTGTGTGTGTGTGTGTGTGTGTGTGTGTGTGTGTGTGTGTGTGTGTGTGTGTGTGCTTGTGTGTGTTTGAACAGCATAGCTCTAAAACGAAAAGGTAGGGTGAATACCAAACTTGATATTTAAGTTGGTCTTCTAAATATGCGAAACGAGTAACTTTAACAAAATCTTTACATGGAAAATACTTCTTGTTTTATTTTCTGAGATACGGCTCTATGATTTTGATTAAAGTGCGACATGTAGGCAAGATGGACATTATGACCCGTGAAAACAAACTAAAATACTGACCTAAGCAAATGAGCATAAAGTTGTTTCTGACTATCCCAGCCGTTTATTTTTATTTATTTTTTTGTTTATTTGTTTATTTCAGTTTTCTCTCTTTTTTGTTAGTGTAATTCCATATCTTTTGCTTTGGTATGTTTACCAAATATATTTCATGCACTCAATAATGTTCAGTAAATATTTTTTTATTTGCTATTAATCTTAAAAATATAAGTAACTTTACCAATTCACATGAGTGTACTTAACTGCTTATCTATTTCACTGATAAGGTAATTTCAACCACTTATTGTGCATACTCTTGCAATATTATTCCAGTAGTATCTTCGAAATACCCTCTTTTTTGTTGGAGTTCAGCTGGAATTAAACTTTTCGTTTACAGTTTTGCTATTTTTAAGATAAAGGACCAGGTGAAAACTTTTATTTATATAATTCTATGACAATATTAACATGGTTATAATGTACAAGTATCCGTAAAGATATCCTGAAAATTTCAAAACTCTGGCTTTGTTAATTTCTTTAAATAAGTGTCCTAATAGACAGAAAAATGCAAGTTATGAGAAAAACAACAACAAAATTGTTCAATTGCCCTAACCTGGAGTTTTCATCCTTACTATTTTCCTGAGGCATAACTTTCATGATCCTGGGCTTCTCTTTGCCTATTCTTTCCCCTTTTCTGCATTCTTCCATCCTTGGTAAAGTTCTCAAAATCCCTATCAACTATGGCGACACGCTCAACATCCATGTTGCGAAGATCTTTGTTCATATTTTCCCCAGGATCAATGTCCAAAGACTTCAACACCAGTGTCCAGCTGTAGCAGCCATCCTTGAAACATATGTCTGAGTCCAATATAACTATTATAATTGTTTTTGCACCAACAAACACTGTCTTTGGTTCCTTATGCCATATACCTATGTACAGCTATTCAACGATCTTTTCTGATTTTGCCTTTCCATGAAGACATCTCTATAAAAGACTGTCATCAGGAAGCTTCCTGTGAATAGGTTTTATTACTTCCACTACTGCAGGTCGTAAGGAGTGTTAATGCAAATGTTGTGTGCCAATTTCAATTACCCTTTGGTACCCGCAACGTGATGTCCACTCCTTTGGACACAAACCATGGTCAGGATTGTCATCACTGGAATACCAATGGAAAAAGGGTACGCAGCAGATTTGAGCGTGGAAGCATTTGAATAACGAGCTCTCCCGCACATACTGGAAACTATGCTCTCTATTTGGGACCAAAGAAAAAAGATGCACTTTTTGACCTTCATAACGTTCATCTTGCCCTAAGATAATTACTTGAGAAATAAAATAGACACATTTAACATTCTGCGAATAGTTAGCGAAGACCTCTTCATTCGGAATATATTTTATAAAATCGGATCCGTAAGAGATGGAACAAAATCCAACTACACAAGAAAATGGATATAAGTAAAGTACACAATTTAACCCAAATAACATTTTGCTAGTGTTAAGCATTTCTGAGGTATTACTGTTGGTAGATATGACTTTTATAGCCATATACGTTATACAAGCAGTAAAGATAGCTCATTTTTCTCGTGGTCATGCAAAACCATGTCATTTCAAAGTCATAACAAATTTTAAAAGGCGACGCGCTTTTAAAACTCTAAATACCGGCTAAGCCTACTGCATTCTGTTTATATTTACAGCGCAATGTGTAAAAGTTTATTCTCTATATAAGAATAAACGCTTATAAGAATACGTGTAGAAGGAAATCGTGGAAATCGTGGAAATGCAACCCATCAGATATTTCAATTTTGGCTTAAGATAAACAAACTTTAATATTAAAAGGTACAAACAACACAAATACGTTAAGCTTTTACTCTTATTCTGAAATTTGCATGACCACTGTGTCACACTGGAAAGCATTGAACATTAATAATAATAATAATAATAATAATAATAATAATAATAATAATAATAATAATAATAATAATAATAATAATAATAATAATAATAATAATAATAATAATAATAATAATAATAATAATAATAATAATAATAATAATAATAATAATAATAATAATAATAATAATAATAATAATAATAATAATAATAATAATAATAATAATAATAATAATAATAATAATAATAATAATAATAATAATAATAATAATAATAATAATAATAATAATAATAATAATAATAATAATAATAATAATAATAATAATAATAATAATAATAATAATAATAATAATAATAATAATAATAATAATAATAATAATAATAAAAAATGATGATGATGATTATGATGATAATTAGTAGCAACAATAGCATTACACAGGCATGCAAGCTCACTCGTATAAAAAAGCTCCCACAATTCCGAGAAATACTTTCATTATATAATTCGTTCCGTCTAAAAGGTGAATACAGCACACTAAAGTGGTGCTCAAATCTTTAAAATGTCGGTCGTTATGTGCTGTCTCTGAAGTTCAAATATTAGCATAACCGCGAGAAATAAACCAAAACGGCTTTAGTACTTCCAGAACGTAAAAAATACCTACACGAAAATCGAAATAAAGAAAAACGAATTTTTCGGAAACTAATTTTCTCAAAATATCTTATTGGACACAAACTGATGTGTTAATCAGCACTATGTTTTTGTGTAACTAGTAAGCCTTTGTCTATCCCTTAAGGTTTAACAGTTATACAAGCGTATACAAAATCGTTTCCACCCACCTACACACACACACACACACACACACACACACACACACACACACACACACACACACACACACACACACACACACACACACAGACGCACATCACTTTTCTAGACTACCTTTTTGCAGGGTTTCAAGTAGTATTTAAGCGTTTTATTCTGGTGAAACTTCGATTTCAAATTCTGGGTTAAATTAATGCTTCCATTACAAAAGATTTATGAAGGTGTTCATATGTCTTTTGGGTTGGTAATTCTGGTGAAATTTCGTCATTGAAATTCTTGCTGAAACATAATACCCCCTCAAGAATGTGGGTATTATATTTATTAAAGGCTTTAGGCCTTTAATAAGGCAATTCTGGTGAAACTTCATCATTGCAGTTATTTTAAGTGAAATAAATTACCTCTTTTATCCATCATAAGCGGCAGAAGCAGTAAACTACAATGCGGAGTGATTTTTAGATGTCATGAACTTTTCTGTAAGAGAGTTCCTCATTGAAAGCACACACAGATGATAAAGCTATGTTCCTATTTGATTTACTTGGTTTCCCTAATAATTATTGACGTTTGTCCTACCAAAGACACACATCCTTCAATTTAGTGACGATGAGTTAATGGACTGCAATAAGGAAAGAAGAACATTAAATAATGACTCAGTTGTGAATTTTGTGCAAAGAATAGAGTATACAATGAAAACTTTTATTTTTGATTATGAAATAATATTTCAATTAAGAGGGGAGTAATTTGAATTACAGTATATGAAGCTCTTTCCAGTTTCTTTATGGTACAGACATCTCACGGACGAGTTGCCTGGCCGGTCAGTATACATGTGTATACTTTACAGGGTGCGGAAGAACAATCTATAGGAAAAGTATAGAGTAGGAAGGTAACACTAAACTAAGCATTCTAAGGTTAGCATAATGCGTCCACGGATGCTACGTATATAATAACTAGAGGGCTGATAAGTGTGCAGAAAGTCACAGATTTAGTGCATATGGGTTCTGCTGCTGCTCTCTCGCAGGTATCTGCTGATGCGCGTGTATATGCAACGGCTGCACGATACCGGTTACGTCATTCATTATCCGTGCACAACTAACCTATATCGGGTGTGGCTGAACACGGCTCCCCGCTCTAACTGTAACAGGAGTGCTGTGTGAACATAATTGAAATCTGACTTTAATAATCATCTTCATTTAACCAAGGAGAATGAAATTTAATTGTTACATGTGTGTAGTTACAATGAAAATCAGAAGCAAATTAAAACTTGCGCGTGCTGCCTACTTTGTCTGAATAAGACGAATTCGGTGTTACTGTACTATCCAGCAGACTTTGCAATACATACAGCAGCACTGAACAACAGACACCCCGAGACGCTGACTAATCTTGCGCAACAGTGTGATTTGCGTACATCTGACACGTGATGATGTAAGTTTAAGGGCACAGACTCGACATGACGGGTTTAATGTTGACCAAGTAGCACACTAAGAAACTTTTGCCACCTCCTGTTACGAACGTAAATGAATTCAGACTCGGAACCTGTTCTATAAACGGAGAAAAGCATTCCGTAGGAAACAATAGAGATAATCCTATCATATATAAATATCTGATGCTATTTGGGTTGACTATTCGATCAATGTGAACGGCTATTCTGGGACATCGTGCATTTTGGGATTCTATTTCCCTTTTGATATCTGCGGGTTCAATTTTTCTATTACTATAATGTCTCATAAGTTCGTTCGTTTCTCGTTACGTTTCAATTACTAAAACGCCTGGGAACATATCTCACCTGCAGCACAGGTACGACAGCGTAGTTGCCAAACTTTCTGTTTTAGGGAGAAATTGCCAGCTCGAAATCGACTAAACCACTTTTGACATGCTTGATTCGTTAGTGTATCTTCCTCGTAGACAGTACAAAATTTCTGCTGGCATTGTGAGGTGGTTTTGCCCTTACGATAGTAAAACAGCATAAGATGTCGGAAGTGTTCCTTTTTGCTTTCCATAGTTTGTAAATACAAGTTCACACTGTTCCATCCAACGTCAGTCACAAACACACACTGACATATCCAATAGCGAGTCTGGTTGTTGACCTCTAAGTCGTAGGGGCGGTTAGGCAACTATGGTAACTTGAGTGTACAGAGGGTTCAGGGTTTTCAGGCGCTATAGATGGAAGTTGCGAGCAAAACGAACGAACTTATGAGACAACCTTATGTCACTGAGGAAAGAAAAGCTAGGATCTCTGGTAAGAGCATGCATGAAACGAGCCTTTCATCGGTCATGGATGCGACAAGGATGGTTTTACTTATTTACACTGGAAGCCGTTTAATTTCATTATTCAGATATATTTTGCCGGAATATACTTTTCAGCATACGTATAAAGTGTTGTTTACTACAATTAGTGATAAATTACCAAAATTTTCGTAGTATTAGGTGATCAATTTATGTACAACATACTTTTATTGCTTTGTGTTTTTCCGACATTATCCAACATCTCAGTGTTATCTAATTAACGTTAACCCTCAAAATACCCATTTCGAAATCTCAGAAACCAGCTATATTCATATAACATTAGGTACTGCAGATGTCTGAGAAGAAAAATTTAACGGGGTGCTCTACAGAGGAGTGCTGGGGCAGTGCCAAATCCTAGTTCACAATGATGTCATAAATAGACACATTATCTACATTAAATGCATCACGCAAAGTAAATATCCATGCATTGCTGCGCACGAGAGTAGATTTTATGAGGTCTAAGGCTTGTTATATATCGAAAGTCTAGTCGTAATCTTTCTCAAATAACGTTAGGCTGTAGACGTCAACACATACCGTATAGCCACATTTTCATGAGACAAACACGGTAGGTACTCCGCAGAGTAGTCTTCAACGATTTCTTTGCGTAAAATTGTATTTGCTGCAATAATTGTCCGCTATCACTCAACCTTCAGCCCCGTGGTGTCCTTGGAGACTAATCGAGGAACTGCCTGAATCAGAAATAGGAGCTTTTTTACTTTCCCTACTACGTAAAGTAGGGGAAATATTGTACTTCACCTAAAAATTCGATGTCCAGATTTCTCCGCAAATTTATGTTTTCAGATTACCTGAATCCATTAAACGCATTTTTAGAAAAAGTTCTACGGCCGCGTGTGTGTCTGTTAGACTGGACAGCATAACTCAAAAATAGAATGTCGAATAGAAACCAAAGTTGGTGTTTAAGTTTATTGTCTTTTAAGGATGCGACGCAAAGATTTTGGAGAAAATTCCTCCACTCTAAACTACCCTTTACATGGATGTTCGATGTTCTTCAAAATGGCTCTAACGATTTTGATTAAAATGCTGTATGTTTGAGATATTTTTTTGACAAATGAAATGTACATCTTGAATTTTCTGGCTATAGCTCATGAAGTACTATTTACTCTTCATGACTTTTGCATAACTGGTAAGCCGTAAGAGATAAACCAAATGTTAGTGTACAAAAATGTAGATCTTCTAAAACTTACAATTTATGTCTAAATATATTTTTTTTTAAATTGAAACATTTCGGAGATATTCCTTGTTATTCCTGTGAGTTTTGGAGAACTTACACTTCTGCGAAATGGAACATCGATATTTACTTGTGAATATGTTAACCGTGCAAGAGGAACGGAATTAAAAACTGTAGATCATTTGACTATCGCTCAAAGCCTACTGTATTCCCATATTCCCGTTGCACCTACAAGGAAATAAGCAATAAGATCATTTCTATTAATGGACAAGGTCTACCGCCCGACCGCTACGTCCCCACCTCTGCCCACTCTAGTCATCATAAATGGGGTGCAGAATCCAAGGGTGGAACGCGGTCAACGCCCCCTTGCGGATATGCGATCTTCGCAACTTGGGGCTACTACTTCTTTATACAAGTAGGTCCTCAATTGGCTCCCAAGGAGATATCGAGGCTGAGTATACCCCGAACCAAACCTCCAAGCGTGGGAAAAATCCCAACACTAGTACCGGGGATCAAACCCATGTCCTCCGCGCCAGAGGCAGGCGCGCTACCGCCGAGTTACAGAGGCATCCTTAATTTTTTATGTATAATAATTACTTTAGGCACAGCACTTATACTTTAAACGTGCTTTTAAAAGTGATAGTGCATATGTAATTTTGTGCTCTGAATTTGTAGCCCTTCACACAGATAGATAATTTCTAAACTGTTTGGAGTACAGGGATAATTTTAGCTCATCTTTAGGGCAAGCTTTGCTCTATAAATTTATACCACTCCTAAATATTTCATCTTCCAACGCTCATGTAATGCAGGATCTTTCCTTCAGTTAGATGACTTAAGCAGCCCTTTTTCTCAGTAAATATTGAAGGCAGCTATATGAAATTTTGGCACATAATAGAAACAGATCAACGGTTTATTGGTCTACTTTTGTGCTAGTATATTCACAAGGTAATCTTAGTAATTTAAGTTCTGGAATAAGGCTTGGCATTGCTAGACTTAATCCCCCCTTAAATCACGGTTTAGTGAGCACCTTTCTGTTCTAGTTCATCTTTGAGTTGTCGTGTAACGGTGTTTTGCACACACGACTGGATTTCGGGATTGTAGGTAAGCTCCGAGCCTTAGCTCGAGAACAAGGCAGCTCAGCAATTAATAAGGCACAATTCAAAGGTGAGAAGAAGTTTATTAGTAAAACTCCAAGAATTTAGTAAAGTCCTCGTTGAATACTGGCGGCAGTCCCACCAGCGTTACACAGACGACTTTCAGGACATAAGTAACACAAAGTCATTTCCAACGGGATGTCTTATAGCTTTAAACGCCATTAACTCCCCCGTTGAGATAATTGCTTACGCAGCACAAAAAAATAAAACAATGTCCACACACTTGCCATACGCGTTTCTATGCTGACTCATATAAGAGCCTTAACTTATTTATGTTTCCAGTTAAAAATAATTACAAAGTAAACATGGGTGAGGGATGGTATCACATTACTTAGGGATGCTTTACGTTGGCATGTCACAGAAGTTGTATTTTTATACGACAGAGTATGAACCTGGAGTACAGAAGCACGAAGTGTTCTCACAATTGGAAACAAAATGGAGGGCAATGTGCGTAAAAGTGCACGTTGCTATTGACGCAGAGGCTTGGTCCAGCTGCATTCACACAACATTCATCCTGTTACATTATTCACGAACCATAAGTGTTGCTGAGATATATACAGGCAAAAGGTCATTGCCTTCAATGCCTGAGGAGCCGTGTTAAATGTTTTATTCTCCATATTGATTGAGTAGCATGAAAGTGCGTTGGAAGGCAATAGAGAGTGTCGAGGTGAAATGCGGAACAATTACTCATGGGTGGGGGACATGCATGAAAAGAAGCACTGCATGTACCCTGAGTGACTGCAGTTACGGTGAAGGTCTAATTCCTTAAGATTAAAACCTTGACACAGTGATGGAAAAAAGTGCATTGAGTTGCAGTTTTAAACTGACCAGGAGCCAGCCAGTCGGACGCAAAGGAAGAGAAGGCGCGGCAAAGGGTATAGAATGCTCATTTAACTGGTGCATCTTCTCCTCTCACGCCACTCTTCCATGACCTACGATTATTTTACTGCTCAGCGCTACCAGTGTCATTCCTTTTAACTCTCTTACTCTTTTCTGAAATGATGTTAGAGAATAACTGCGTCATACATTGACACAACTGCAGTGGAGTATATGAGGTTATGTCATGCATCAGTGAAGTTTGGTAAAACATGAAACAAATAGTCATGTTTACTTTCTCTACTTCGTATACTGAGTAGGGGAAGTATTGTATTAGATCCAAAATTTCGATGTCGAGATTTCACCGGAAATATAACTTTTGAGGCTCCCTGAATGCAAAAAAGCAGTTTTAGAAAAAGGTTCCTGTTTGTGTATGTGTGTGTGCGTGTGTGTGTGCGCGCGCGTGTGTGTGAATGAACAATGTAACACAACAATGAAAAGTCGGTTAAAAACCAAAGTTGGTATTTAAGCTTAATATGTTTCAAGAATGCGACGTGAAGATTTTAAACAAAAATCCGCCACCCTAAAAGAACCTTCATATGGACAATTTTTCGAAGATTTTTACTTTTTCAAAAAATGACTAATGATTTTTATTTAAACGTTTAACACGTGTTTATGTTATTTTATGGCAACTTAAATGTATATTTTGAATTTTTTGGCTATAGCCTATACCTACCTATTTACCCTGACGACTTTTGCATACTTAGTGAATCGTGAGAGATAGACCAAATCTTAGTATACAAAAAATAAAAAAATAAAAAAAATATCTAGATGTTACTAAAACATACAATTATGTCCAAATAAATTTGTTTGCAGAGTGAACCATTTCGGATATATTCCTTGTTATTTGTGCGAGTTTTGCAGTATTTAAACTTTTCTCAAATGTAAGGTCGTTATTCACTTTTTATCTGTTTGGCCGTGCAAAGAGAACCGCACTCCAACGTTTTAAGATTTGGCTATTATTCAAAGCCTACTGTATATCCACATTCCCCTTGCATCTATAAGAAAATCAGCAGTAAGATAATTACTGCAAATGTTTAACTCGACAAACATGAAAAAGTTAAAAGAATAATATTTGTAGGAATAATTTGTACAAGAGTACAGAAAGCTATGTGAGTGCAACACATCAGACTTTTTCATTTTACTTATAGCTTGCAATGTTATGCTACACATTTTACTTTTTAATTCCACAACTGGATATTTAGTTGCTACTTTAGCATGTAGGCATAGCATTACATTGAACTTTGAACTCCATTTTTCTCAATTCCGTTTCTTCATTACTTTCTTCGACTCAAAATCCTCCTGGGAACACAGTTTAAAACTTGTAAGTTTGAATTTTTCATATGAGCTTCAAGAATTGCTTCAAGAGTTTAATACCTTTGTGCACTATTTAAAATATGATATATTTCAGTTGAAAAACATTTCCATAAGTTATTAAAAAATTTGAACAATTCAACAACATATATACAAAAATATTGTCTTCAATTGCGATTATGGAATGCCTGCAAAACTATTTCTTTGCGTTTGTATATTAACCTCAAATTAAAAATTCGTAAGTCATATGATAAACGTTGCATTTCGTATTACGGTATCAAAAAGTTATTAATTATGGACAAAAAAATAATATTTTGACATATTTCACGGTTTGACAGTTTTGTGTGCTCTGTGCGTTTTACGTTCTGAGTATACGTATAGTAAAACCTGATGTATGTACTCACATGACCTGTTCTCACTGTTGTACAAACTATTCCTAAAAAGCTTTATTCTTCTATTCACTTGAACTTAGTCGAGATACACGTTTGTGGAAATGGTCTTATTACATAATTATTTCTTGGCACAATGCGATTAGGAGAATGCAGAATAGGACTTAGACGATAGTTAAATATTTTAGGAGGTGGTCGCTAGGTAATGGCTTTGACATTGTATTCATTTTCTTTGCATGTCCAGGACATACAAAAACGAATAGCGACTTCTCACTTGCGAAATAAGTATTGGAAAAACAAATAAGTCATATCTGGGAAATGTTTCACTTCACACACGTAAAGATGTACTGGACATAAATTGTGTCTTTTAACGCAATATATATTTATATGTGGTAAATCTTTGTCTATTTCTTGTGTTTTACCAGTAATGCTAAAGTAATCCAGAATGAAGAGAATTTACGAGGATATTCCAAAAAATTCAAGCCATACATTTCATTTTGTCGTTAAAAGGTCTTAAACATGTGGCATTTTAGTCAAAATCGTTAGCGCCATTTTTGAGAAATCAGCATTTACGAAAAATGTTCCATGAAGAAGGTATTCTGAGGTGGGAAAATGTTCTTAGGAACTTTTGTGTAGGATCTCTGGAAGATGCTGAACTTAATATACCAAGTTTGGTATTGAACCGACTTTTCGTTTCTGACTGTACCGAATGTGAAATGCCAGAAAAAATAAATACATTTCCGATTTTCACAGATGCATCTCCTTAATCGAAACAACCACAAAGCACATAAAACAATATAGTGTACCTTCAGGAAGAGAAATAAACGAGAAATACCAAGGGGAAATCTGTGCCCGTGGTATATATGCATTTTTTTCACGACCATAGCTAAAGTGTTGCATTGTATGTTAATTGAGTTTTATTGGAACTATTTCGCTGAGGTGTTTTGGAATTGTGGAGAAGGTAAAAGGGTTTTGAAATTATTGAAGGAATATGCTGTTAACGTTCTATACATTGATTACATTCTTTTCATTGCAAATTTATATGCAACGTACTAAATTTTGAAGAACGAAAATATGTGGCAGGCGCTACAGCGAGGCAGTTAGTGGTTAGTTAACGAACTACTCAAAAAATTATACGAAGTAACGTACACTTGTTTAAAAGTACGTTGTTTACTAAAAGAATGTACAAATGTATTGATAAAATATTTGATTGACTGATTTCACGAAAAGAATGATGGAATACAAATCTTCTAAACGGAATGGGTAATGTTAATTAAGGTAATTGGTATACTGGTCCCTAATTGAGCGGGATGTCTCAGGCAGTAGCGTGTGTCCCCCATTCCGGAGGTCGTGGGTTCTATTGCTATGGCAGACCTTCCTGACCCATAGGATTTAAGGCGGAGTTTGTCCGGATTGCTAGTGAAATTTTTGGAACTAACTACACCTCCATTTCACCTCACTTTTCATCGTGGTTGGGTGTTTCAGGACAGTTCTGCGGGGATCCAACGTGTATGGTGAGGAATTTGTTTTCTCTAAATTCTCGTCCTTCGGATTGGGGGAGATCTCCGAGTCGCAGGCCACCTAGGGGACGTATAAGTCCGCAGGAAGGGCGAGAAGCCGGTTGTAGGAGCCGCCACCGGGGAATTTAAGCATCCAATTTTTAGGGATCCTACTGTTGTATCTCCTCAGCCCGGCCACCCTTAATATCCGCTCACCTGACTCCCTCCTGCCGACAGTTGCCCCATCAAGGGCATAGGCACAAAACATCTTCCAATGTGGAGGTACTAATGCCCACCTTCAAAGCTTGTCATATGGTCATACTATTGATTAAGGTTAGATCGTTATAAAACATTTGGAACTTAAGTTATTGACATTTTGTTAATAAAGATGAATGTTTTTGTAAGTTGCATTGGTTTGTTAGTTAATATATCTCTCCTTTTTGGTAATATAGAATCCGACGTTTGGTCCCGGTCGTGGAAGATGTTCTTTTAAGGGGACATATGAGTAATATTTTAAACTTCCACATTCTGCAACCAAGAACTTCAAATTTTGTAATAGACTTGTGTAATTATATTACTATATGCTGTCATAGTCAATAGACAACCTCCGCAGTGGTAGTGCGCCTGCCTCTGGTGCGGAGGACACGGGTTCGATTCCCGGTGCCAGCGTAGGGATTTTTCAGCCTCGTTAGGTCCCGGAATGACCAATTGAGGAGCTACTTGATAAAGAAGTAGCGACCCCAGGTCGCGAAGGCCACATAACCGGCCGGGAGGGCTAGGGGTGCTGACCATGTCCCATCCTCCAGTTCTGCACCCTACTCATGACCCCTTTAGTGGACAGAAGTGAGGGATCAGCGACCGGGCGGTAAGTCTTGGCCCACGAAGGACTGTTGTCCTAGTGGAAAAAGATATAGTCAATTATGAACTAAAGGACTCAGATTATATCATAGATGGAAATTAATAGTTCTTCCACAACAGCCGTGTGTAGGACAAGGTTGGAAACGGGTAGAATGAGACTGAACAATTGAATGCCATAGCTGGGATTGGAAATTTGCAGTCTCATTATATCATAGGTGTTTTATCGACTTTCATTTATTGGTGTTCCCATTTGGTGTTTCGACATTAAATAGAGATACCCAAATTTGAAGCTATAGATAGCGATAGAAGGAAATGTTTGATACACTGAAGGAACATAGAATTGTTATGCGAATTACACTCATTTTGTTATGCACAGGAACTTTGCATAACTCAAAATTGCTATTAATTGTTATTTTTAAATGCATGTATGTTCTGAGTTATCACAGCGGTATTTAGATGGTGTCTGTACTGGAAATACGAGATATTAAAAGTAATGCCGAAACGAGTTAATAGAAACTTCTTTATACGTAATGCATTTATATGTAATTCGCTGTTATACGTATTAAATTTCAGTGAAATACAACTGAGTTTTACGTAATTTAATGAGTATACGGCATACATTATCTTAAAGAAAACTTTTACTTTCATATCTCTGTTAACAAAGACGCAAGCTGAACGGGAGGCTTTCGGCCGCGGAAACAGAAGACAAAGGCGTTTGCTGGTAGAGCCGGTGGCTTTCGGCACGACAATGTCATAGCAACAAACGAAAAGTAACAATACAACTTTTCGGTGTCTGGTTTACTGTTGAACAGCGGTTTTGTGTTTCAGTTCTCAGCCATGGAGAACAGAAAAAGGAAATACACACATGGATCAAAAATTAAAATTCATGCGAGAGGTGGAACTTAATGTACATAAAATCAAAACCAAAATTGCTTCAGATTTAAGAATTGCTTATACCACGCTAGGTACAGCCATCACTAACAAAATGAGGTGTATTCACCTAATGAACAAAGGTGAAACAAGTGAAATTAGCTGATTTCTGTAAAGCAGGACCAAGTTCAAAATAAAGTTTTCTTGTTTTCTTTGCACATATCTTAATTTTACACATGTAGACCCACTGTATTGCTTTTTTTTTTTAAAGAAAAGGTGTGATGCATTGTCAAAGTCTCATTTGTAGGTAATTCTGAGCTACAAGTAATCTTCTCTCCCCTTGATATATGCATAAATCAGGTTCAACTGTAGTTTCGAAAAACAGAAGACTAAACTACTAATGGGCATATAAATAATAAAGATTTCTTCTTGATGAACGAATATTTTCATGGAACCATCCCTCCATAACATTGTGGAACCATCAGTTTAGTGTCAACGATCAATAATAGGAATTTTATGGTAGACACCAAATTTAATGGCGGCTGCTAGGTGACCACTACTCTTCTCTTTTCTGCTGTGCGAATAAATTTTGTACATGAAACTGATATTTATATCACCCAATTTACAGGGTGATTTCTGTGCGTGTTTAACTATCCATTACCACAAGGCGTGGCAAACCTCTGATTGGATGTTGTGTTGAGCCACCTGCCATTGTACCAGTCATACTATCGCATAAGTTTTCCTCAAGTTTAACGTCCTTTAACCTTGTAGGTCTTATCGGACGATGAGTGAAATAATGCTGAAACGAGGCCGGAGTTCCTAGAGGTTAGAGTTACCCCCTAATAAAGAAAGCGTTTCTTGACTTATGGGATCCCGGGACTGAAAAATGACCGAAAATTTATCAAATTAACGATTTTTAGGTTTATGCATATAAGTGTTCCTCAAACCTTCATTAAATGGTTGGCACTGAAATTGTTTAGATTCATGCATTCTAAAAGGTGTAGCGCAGGCTTTAAATGCCATATGCGCTGCATTTAAACGCTTTTCTGCTTAAATTTTCGGCAGTATTTGAACCAAATATTGGACAAAAACGGGCTCAAAAACAACCAAATTCAGCGAAAAGGAGAGGCTAAGCTAGGAATCTGAGAAGCGAGACTACTAGACAAAGAGGGAAGATGTCAGAAACAGGGAATCTGACTCGTGATGATGAAACATGTGTGCAAAATGTGGTTTTTGTCGAGTTTACATTTTGAAACACACTATCCGCTCCATGCATATTAAATTTTATGCTATGCTTCTATAGTTTTTCCAGCATGTGCTCCATTTATGTGACTTCAACTTTCCTCTTTCGTTTCAAAATCTGAAAATTAAATACACAGAAACAATTTTAAATTTTTTTTCAATGTCCTTCAAAGCAAAGGAATTAATTACTTTAAAAGTACCTTATTATTTTTCCTCCTGCCAGAGATTGATGGTGTTTAATAAACAATTAGAGTTTATAAGATAATAAATCTGTTGTAATTCTTTAGTTTTTGATGCGCATGAAATATTTTGAGTATTAGGGTATAGTGGCGTTGTGAATAAATTGAATAATTAATTTCCCCAAAACTGTACAACAAATTGTGCTGAAACTTGGTGTGGTAGCTTATAATATAATTACCCGTAAGTGTATAAAGTATTGATTTCATACCTATAAAAATATAGAATATTTCAATCTCAGCCCGAGTCCCTCAATTAACACTTTGTTCGGATTTCAACAAAATTTCCAGGGAAACACCACGCAGTGTTTCTGTATCGACAACAGAAAGTGCATTAATTATATCTGCCGGATGCAGTAGCTAGCATGGGGCAATCAACACTTATATCATTTTGTTACGGCAAGAGCACCTTGAAAGCTGTGAAAAAAACGTTATCCAGTATAAGTTATCCGGTATATCGCTGTGTTTTGAAGAATGAAGAAGAAATGTACAGCGATTCCGGAAGCACCTGTAGGTAACGACAGCGTATGTAGGGCATGGCGCCATGGCAGCGTGACTGCCTACGTGCCAAGAGACCCACCACTTGCATGATAACGTTATTTCTGCTGCGAAGGCTGTTATGGGGGCATTCCGCTTCACGAGAACCTTGGGGACCAATTTATTGAGGAGCTATTTCATTGAGAAGTGGCGTCCGATAGTCTAACGAGCCCTTCTAGTGGTCCAGGCTCAGTGGCGTGTTCATACCAAGGCCACCCTTAGTTTTTGTGCTATGTGGGTGGAGACAAATGATACAACACGATGTTCAACATCTTCTCTTATGACCTAATGACGTCAGCTTGCAGACTTTCTCCAGCTACTTCTTTTTGTGCATGAAGCACACACTCGTGTAACCAAGCATTCGAGAACTTTGATTCTGAGTCGCATAGTGCGTCATAGCTCGGCGAATAGTAGGTGGAGACAAATCCGCCCTCCCTCTTTCGCATACGGTTGGACATCACTGGGATACAACGAATCTGTGGTAGACGCTTTCACTTGGTGGATTATCACACCTAGGAGGTTAATCCCATGAGGTGAGACTTTATTTTGCGTTATTGCGACTGCTTCGCGCCACAAGCCTTTATGGCATGACAACCAACTTCTAAAGCACAAAGTTTCAGCACTTTCGTGACACTGATTTGACTCCTGTAGTTGTTAGTGCTGTTAAATAAACGTACCAATTACGTGTGCATGTTCGCAAACCTCAAGCTTTTCAAAGCAATGAGAAAAGTAGGAGTACAGGTCACGATAGACCTGCGAAATCGGGGAAGAGCACCGCCAGCAGGCCAGTGCGGGTCTTTGTGCTTCCAATGTGGCTCTTGGGAGGGAAGACAGAGGGGAAGATTCGAAGGGTGACCAGATCCGGACGACGATATCCGCAAGCATGGTCGGCATCCCTAAAGATTATATATTGAACGCATTCAACACCGGTCAGTCCTGCCGACAAGCCCCAAAGTCGGGTACTCCCAGCGATCAGGAATGGCGCTCCCATAAGAGGAACCGACACCAAGGAACAACATTCCCTAAGCGAACCTCCTCCGCCCATCCGCAACACACCGAAAGCCGCCGCGTGGTCTCTCAGCCCTGAGACACATTATAGGAAACTATTAGCAGTGGAAATGGACAGGAAATTCGTGGTAGAAGAGGAACTACCCCAGCACCTACCAAGCTGGGAACCACAATAAACATGGTCCCTCGTAGAAAGCAGTGATACGTATACCTCTTTGTGGGATATATTTGTAACAGTTTCAATAGCGGATTCTCTGTTTTCATGCGTGAGAACAGGTTTGAGATATACCTACTGTCTGTTCACTACGTCATGGCCTTAGGGGAATGGAGGCGAGAGGAGAGACGCTCCACGTAGTGTAATCCGAGTTTTGTAAACCTCCTCGCAGACGTTGCTGTTGGTTACGCTGCCAACTTACCTTCAATGTTATTCGCGCTATATTTACTCCCTGCCAATTTGTCTTAATTTCAGCTTTAAAGTCATACGAGCCGCTGGCGTTATGTCGCAGGTAAAGAAAAAGGGAGTGCACAAGTGGATAACCCCCCCGCCTAGGAGTGCTGTTAAATCTGCTATGTTGTGGCTGCAGAACAAAGGGCTTCAGAATGACAGTCCTATGCATAAAACTGATCTTTATAGGATGATTGAAAGAAACTAACCTAAAGAGGTTTTTAAAGAGGTCGCATATTTGATTCAATTGAGCCACACTGTAGTTCGCTTGCCCCCATATATGTGTGATCTTATTCTCATAAAACTAGCACGGGCGAAGGTAAAATGCATAGTTAAAAAATTGCACGATATAACAGTCGAGATTATATCACTTGTGACCGAAAAAGAACGGCCGGGGTTTTGACAAATATAGAACAAGTAGAAAATGATCAATGGGAGAAAGACGGAGTAGTTGAAAGCATCGTTTACCTTTTATAAACTTAATATAGATGAACTGAAAATAAAATTTATGTTGCATTATTTTGAACTACTTCTTTGCTTTAATCTAGCGTGAATACACATTCCAAGTTTGGCACTACTATAGTAAGTGCGACCAGGAGTACTACTTCAATTTCAGATATCTCTGTGTACCTGGAATTGTTTACTGACTAGCTGCATTCCTTCCAGGGGCAATGAGCTGGTGAACAAACTGTAAATAGAAGTACATACTTGTGTGTTACTTCTCTTTGCTATATAGGCTGTCGTATTGGCAAAAAGCTGAATAATGAGCAAAAGGGCAAAACATGTCATCGAAAAAAGGTATAAATATATAATAGAAATCATTATTCTTGTTGAGGATATATTAGACCTTTGAATTTTAACATTGATGACCTGCCGTACATTAGAGAAGTGCATGGCCTTGGAGTTTAATGCTCCTACAACAGAGTTCTGAACAGAGAGCTGAATGGTGCCATTGAAATAAATACAGAAGGCTTTAACGCCTAATGTTTATTGTTAAACTTCTCTTCAATATAAACCAACATCCGGAAAATTAGCTATACACAGTTCACTTGAAAGTCCTTGATTGTCTGCTACTTCCCGCCATTCTCGCATTCTGAAAGGTTCTTCCGGGCCTCGTGATGAGTTGCGGTTTCTTGCTGCCTGGGACAAGTGGACTACAACGATCTCATTAAAGTTATCAGCCTAAGTAGTTGTTAAACTTCCTCTGTGCCAGGCTTGGGCTACTCGCGTGATACCGTGAGCGACCTTCCTGTTTTACCTGCTAAACACACAGTTATTAGTGCAATGCCTTGAGCAGACTGCGCTCAGTGAGCACAAGTTTCACATCCCTGCTCTATGCATCTTATCAAAACGAGGGTCTCACACTGTTGATGTTTGTACGTATCTCCATGTTCATTTTAGGATAGTGGTACTTGGATGACATCAAGCGTGTTTGCCGGCTTCTTGATTCTGATGTTAGGAATTCTTAAATATTCCTAAGACATTTAATTCCATCTTCCACTGGATAGACTTCCAGATTTGAAACAGAAACGTTTGCATAAATACAACCAAAATACTGTTTAATACAAACACACAGTGTCAACGAGCGTGGTGGCCTTGGGACAACCTGTGAGACGTTGGAAGTCCTGGGTTCGATCCCTGGTGACCGTTCAATCTTACTTGGTTTTCTTTATGGTTTCCCCCTATCACTTAGGCGAAAGTTGGAGTGCTTAAGTTCATTCCACGGGTCCATTTCCTTCCCTTCGTTTCATTTTCCTCGTCATCTTCCTTGTGCAGTTGTCAGTGCTGTGGCTCGGGGTGCTGCGGGCAGATGGTGTGGTTGCTTGCCCTTGGCAAAGCCTTTCTCCCCTTGCACCGGTTGTAGTGGCTGCGAGTCACTTCCCGGGTCGTTAGCGTAGGACACCCTCTCTGGGTAGCGATGAAGAGCTTCAGTTCGTGTCAACTTAATGGACTTGTGGCTCCCCCTCATCTCATTTCCCATCCTAGAGGGATGTTAACCTGCAATACATCCCTGCCGAATTACAGTAGGGGAGGTGACCACCTCCGCTAATATACTTTATACCTCACATAGTATTATGCTATATCTCACTCACGAAGCATTCGGTAAGCCTCGGAAGATCTATTGCAGATATTATTGTAAATACGCATCCTGGTGTTACGTTACATATTTATAAGAAGGAATAGGCATTATACTAAGGATTGCTTTTTAGTTTTATTATTATTATTATTATTATTATTATTATTATTATTATTATTATTATTATTATTATTATTATTATTATTATTATTATTATTATTATTATTATTATTATTATTATTATTATTATTATTATTATTATTATTATTATTATTATTGCTACAGATTAATAAATTCACATTGTAGCTACAGAGTACTTCGACATCTTCTAGGTTTTCAAGGTCATTCGTTTTGTATTCATGCGAAAACACGAGGATCAGCAGGTAAGTGTTGATTTTCGTAAACTCCATTAGGGAAGAGTGTTATGAATACCATTAGGTGTTAAAATGGTGGTTGTAATTTTCAGATGCGTTCGATATCAGAACTGTCAGTTTCGCAAGTGGCCCATTATTCGCTACAATGTGTATGTTCTCTGTAAGTGAATGCGAAATGGAAAATCGTTTCAAAATATTTGCAACAATAAAATTGCATTTATCCAGGTGTGCCAAAGTTAGAGCGACAAACTTTGGGAGCTGATAGATAACATTATTTTAAACACTTGTTCTTAAGAAAAGGTTTTTGTTGCGGTGCTTCGTTTAAGCGCTAGACGAGTTAATGTCATAGATTGCTGCCTCCCACCCAGTTTAAGTATTTACTGCAAAATCGACAATGCAAATTAGTATTGCATTTTCTTAGTAAGACAAACAATCTTAATCCAAGAAACAAACACAGAACATAAACAAAACACAGCCATCTAATTGTTTACAGTTAATCGCAGCTATTCTATTCAAAATTAGACCGACAAGCTTTTAAACCAGAGAAATGGCTCTTGTCTTTGCGAGAGTACGGCAGAATAAGGCGCGTTGATGAACTCTTTGTGTCAATCGCAATGGGCGTGCGTTCCAACATTTACTTTGCATAGTAAAGCTGTGATTAACTGTAAACAATGAGATGTTTGTATTTTGTTTATGTGTTCCGTGTTTGTTTCATGAATTAAGATTGTGTGCCTTAATAAGATAAGTGCAATACTAATTTGCATTGTTGATTTTGTCGTAAATATTTAATCTGGGGAGGAGGCATAAATCTATTACATAAACCCTTCTAGCACTTAAACGAAGCTCCGCAACAAAAAATGTTCCTTAACAAAAACTGTTTAAAATAATGTTATCTATCAGCTCTCAAAGTTTGTCGGTGTAATTTTGGGACACTATATATATGTAGGGGGAAAGGTGTTTCATCCATTGGAACTATCCACACTTAATACACACAAAAACAAGGGGGATTATGGCATATGAAGCAGATAAGAATACTGATTCTGATAGCAGTAGCTGACAACAATAGTCCCTGTACATTGCTGTCTTATGTGTCAGTAGGCAATGACTTGAGCGCGTACGAGTGTGTTACCATCATCTGTACCACAACATGCGCGGCAAGATACATTCCTATGAACTTTCTAGTGGTTTGCTGAACAGCTCTCCATTAAGTTAATATAAGAAACCCCCTCTTCTTAATTGTAAAAAGTCGTGAGTTAAAATTGAGAACAACACAGGACTTTATATTACTCTTACACTCTTAGCACCGGCAGGGCACCACGGCTCTGACCATGTGTTACGGTATGCGGAGGAGCAGTAATGCTATGATGTAAAAAAAGAGAGGTTAAGTGCACACATTGGTTACCAGTTACTGGTTGCATATGACCATTGACCTCAAGCGTTGATGGACAAGATCTGTTGCAGCGTGATGCATTGCTCTGCACTTGCCAAGAACACGTGTCACGTGTCTACTATATAGAACATCGCCTGTTAGCATGTGTCCTCTTTCTTTTTGTAGAGTGTAAATCAATATTCTTCCCAAGAGGCTTCCAAAAAGAATAGCACAGAAAAGAAGGACACAATTATTTGTTACCATTCACAATAAGTTCTCTGTTCATTCCTGTTTCTTAGAGATTCCAATGAACCGTTGAAGTAAATAGCTATTTTGACAAAAATAACGAACATTTAACATTCCGTGGTACATAATGTTCAAAACATTATACCTTCAATCAAAATAATTGGGAAATAACAAACACGACAAAGCAATAGTTACTGAATTTAAATAGTATGTTCCCAGCAACATTTCTTTTGTCTTGTGGTTTACATGTAATACCAGAAACTTAAGTTATGACGTAAACCTAAAGTAAATGGAACATCAGGTTTCTCAGGACCCCTTTTTCCTCAAAATACACGGTTTTGCCTCCTTTGCTTTTATTTTACTACAATATCCATGCAAACATCTTTTAATAAATTTTATCTTCTCGACATAAAAGCAAATTATAAATGAAATAAGAAGATTTGTATGAGTATCATTCCCAAAATAAAACTTTATGTGGTACAATTCCAGGGAGACTATGTGTCTAATTCTTGCCTTAGGTTATATTATTTACCTTAAACACATCTAGCAGCATTTAAAACAGTTTTGATATGATGGCACAGAGGATTGAAATAAGAAAGGAAGCTTGAAAAATGATTCCGTTATTAATTTAATTTAGATTTATAGGGACAATCTTGCCTGCTCTGCAACTTTTGTAGATTTATTGCACACATCTAGGCTTGTTATCATTGAAACAGATGTCTGATATTCATGATAAACTGAACGAAGCAATGGACCATAATAGCTGGAAGTTCATCCAGCTTTGGGAATTCACTGGTAAAACTGAGGGCTCGTTTGGAAGCAAGTGCTTGGCACTGGCAAAACGGATGGACAGTTGTCTAATCCTCCTATTGACACTGCCTGCAGGTAGGCAAAATTTGCTCTCCAGTCTTGTGCAGGTGCGCTCTGAGAGCAACGTATCAATGAAAACCGTTCCGTAATTACTTTCAGCAGTTCTTTCAAACTACATCTATCCAATCTCTCCTCTGGAGAGCCTAAACTCTACAGCTCTACAGAACTCTACTCTGAGTTCCTGTGTATTTCGAGTTCCCTGAAAAATCCGTTCTTGATATATCTACAGCTTAACTGGTGATAATGATGTCCTCAGTGCAGGTTTAGGTCCATTAAAACGTTGCTCAGTCCCCTTCTAATCAGCTCCATGTGCTTTTCATTGACCAGAATAGCACATGCGTCAATACCCAAATCAATTGAACCAAATCCAGGGTAAATAGTGCTGTGAGGTACCCGCGGCATTCTGAGCACAACTTAGGTTCATCGAGGACTTTAAGACCAGCTTAAATGTCAAAGAGTATAAAAATCAGTCGGTTCATATAGCGCGCTCTTATACTTTCCAAGTATCAGCTAAAATATCCAATATCTCTGCCAGAAAAATTGTGGATATTTGCCTAAGCTAACGGAGTTTTGGTATCGTTACCATAAATGCCAGCCTTTGTCAAATATTGCAACATAATTTGATTCTGGTTCAACTTGCCGTTCCTGTCCTTTGAGTTTGGTATAAAAGACATTAAACATTTCGCCTGTAGAATGCCTTGGTTTTGAAATGTCGGTCCTTTATGCGGAATATTTTAAAATATATATATATTTTTGGTCCTAGGATAGTTTGAGTCAATCTAAGTGACTGCCAAAGGGACCGAAAGGCTTTGCAAAACATTATTTCAAACTCGCTAAATTCAGTTCTACATTGTCTTAGATTCACTCTTGACCACCAACACAATGCATCCTGGGAAAACAGCGATATAACCTTAATGGCGTCTATCCAACACACCAATTTGGGTTTTAGTCCGTGTCTTGCCAAATCGGCTTTAGCAGACTCCAGAGACCCTATAGACGCTCTTCTCTGGATGAGCTAAAGGTTTTCCAGGTCAGTTTCTCATCTAACTACCAAGGTATTTGAATGTGGCAAAATCTTACCAAATGGAGTAGGTTGTTTTAAGGTTCCGATGTTATTCATTCCGGTAAAGTGCATTTTGAAGCAACTGAACTGCAGTACTAGGAAATTTCCCTTTGATGACAACAGCAATTTGGTCCGCCAATCCAATAGTGATAAAGCCGGCATCGTTGAGCTACCACAGTACATCCACCACTAGGTTCCAAAACATGAGTGAAAGAATGTCTTCCTGTGACCCCCTTCTTTGCCGGTCGCAGAAAATAGACACCGTCTTTCTCCGTCCACATACCAGGTCAGTTCCTTATTGGTTGACATAAAATATGTGCAGCTGCAAATAATCGATATCATGCTCCTGAAGGCCTTTCGTAAATACGTCACAGGAAGTGTAACCAAGCGTACCTTCTATATAGAGAAATGTTCCAATCTCAATCTGTTTAGAAACTAACTACCTCTTTTTACCAAACACTTAACAATGCACTTTTTCCGTCAAATTCTCAGATCGATAGGCAAATCAGTATTTGTGGGACATTAGTAGTCAGACATTTCCAAGTTCACTGTTCCTTAAGTGTCTATCTACTGATCTCTATTATTCTTTAATAAAAAGCAAAGAGAGGCTTAACGACATGCCTTCACTTCGGCCTAACTAGAACGCCCGGGTTTGTGTGAACGTCATTCGTCCACTCTAGTGGAACGTAGCCAAAGGCTATGCAACCTCTATAAATTATGCAGAACGGGAACTGAATGGAATCAATTCCCTGTTGAAGCAATGGAGGAAAGATTAAATCAGGTCCTGTGATTTGAATGGTTCAAACGAATTGACAGACCATCTGACTTAAGTTATTGTGATCATGCCTTTAATCGGGTACCAGTCCTCCCCGTTACGACACGCGCTACACAGATTAATCGCCCCCAACTCTCTATTCAGTTGCTAATTACTAATTAAGCAGTAAAATGTATGATAGCTAACTGCACCAGCGTTTACAGCCCAGATTGTGTATATCTGCGATTAGGTAGTTTAACGGTGCTAAATATCTTGTTGAAATTTTAGCCTCGAGTTTTATGCCCTTTGAGCTAGCGGGAGTATCTTGTAACCCGTGGTAGTGTAGCTTCTGTGAATGCCTTTTGGCTTTACAGACGCCTTGGTTACTAATGGTTAGTGCTTCTCTGTAAGAGGTAGATGTGTAGATCTTGTGCCGGTTTTAAGTAACGAGCTTCTTCCCCCTCCATGTCCGCTAAGTTCTCTAGATCACCAAGGAGCCAGCCTCACCATACATAGCCTGAAAGTGTATATAGCAGGATGGTGAATGAACTGCTGCAGCTGAGCAGCGGCAAGTTCCACCTTCAGTTTCGAATTTAAATTATTGGTTATTATCGATACTAACTCGATCCTAATCGGTCCTGTTTATACCCGTCCCATACAATAGTCTTGGGATTTCCATATGTCACAGAGTTAATAACCTGAAACTTAATATTAATGCACAGATGCTTGTGATCAGACGTTCAAACAACTAAAGATACTTGCGAGTTGGAAACCGGATCTTCAGTAATTGTAGTCCCTAGACTAACACCAATGGTAACGAAGTTTGGTTCATTGCCTCTTTCAGAATATTTAGCTTAAGACTGACGGTATATTCTGTCAACTGTTTTCCTCTTAGATTGGATTGTCGTCAGTGTTGCACCATGACACACAATGCACATTGGCATCAGTCCCTATATTGCCTTGGTTATCCAGCAGGCCGCAAAGAATAGCAACGTTTCTCACGGCTTCCGATGGTAAATCAATCAGGCTTATCATTACTGATGAGAAAATTACGTCTCTCATTACCGCTATCTTGTTGCCCCCCGCCATTAAGTGTGTTTCAATAACGTCACATTTTGTATTAATGTATTGAACTAATTCCTAGTATAGACACAATTTCTTGGAATATCAGTGTTGGGGTAGACAATGTACCCCAAGTACAGTTTACTCCCTCTACAGTGCTCTTGTGCAGCCAAGCTTTCTGTACGAGTGTTATATCGATGTTTCCTCTGCGTTTAATCGTTTTGCTTAAAATAGCAGAGGCTGAATTTTCAGTACATCAAATTAATCTGAACTACCTTTGTAACAAGGATAAACAGCTTATGCAAACCTGTGGGACGGGAAATCTCCAAAGTACACTAAATTCGTGGTCTTGAAGTAGCTTCTTTCTCTGTGATTGCCATTTCCTCTGCAGGGCTCTTTGCCTTCTTTCTAGGGTCAGACAGTGTCGTGAAAGCACACCTATCAACTCATGTAAATGCAAAGGAAAGGGCAGAGTGAGACTGCAAAATTCAATACCATGACCGGGGTTTGAACCACGCATCTACCGATGCAATTATGCCGCTACTTGTAAACTGAGCAGCGCCACCTTGATCGCTCATGATAATTAGTCACTGTCTATCCACTACCTGCCATCGCTGGGTAGCAAGTCCCGGGTTAAATAACGCCATGAGTCTAATAACCATCTTAGAGTATGCCAAGACTTTCCTGTAAGAGACTCCATAATTAGAACTCTTAAGCATCTTAGGAAGTTTACGCTTAGCCAAGAGGATCTTGCTGATCTGGTAATCTTAGGGCGGTGTTCGGATCAGGTCAACGTTCCTTACGAGTGCAATTAGTGTCGTCTTTGCAGATTGCCTCAGATTCCCTGACTTCCCTGGACTTTCTTTCTTCTTACTACATCAGACGGCTATTTGTTCAGGTACAACCTGTTCGTGAATGATGTAGCTTTTACTTTTTCTTTATGTTATGATTGGTTCCCCTAAATTAGAGGGTTCCTACAATTATTGGTTTGCTCATAAAAGTCCCAACAATGCGGAGAAAATAAAGGTCGTCCAACATAAGAGGACCGGTTATGCTGAGAAGACGTTGCCTGTGCTTTGTAGAGATCTTTTACGACACTGCTGTCAACAATCTGTTACTTTGAAGCTTGGTACAGTTCAAATCTGGGTTTCTTATAGAGAATAAATTATATCGCATTAATCCATGGCGCCAAAGGAAGCCTTATAGGAGTTTGAGCAGTCAAAATGTTTAAGCATTTCCCTTATTACTAAGTACGTTTCTATAAAATACCTCCAACAAAATACAATAAATATAGATTTTATCAACATTTACAAACTTTCAGCATAATGTATGTTGAAGCCTTACATAAAGCCTTCTTTATAATTGACATAGAAACCAGTTATTGCTCGGCTCTGAATGCTTATTGGGTGTGACGTTATCCCCTTTTATGTTTAGATATAAAATTTGGGTTCTGGTTCTATCAACCTGCGTGGCTGAGAACTTTATTAGTCTTACTTATACCTTCAGACCTGTAGCAGTTCATTTGCGAACATATATTTAATATTTTGATTTATAATCTGTTATTGTTCGTTGGAAAGTCGACTTCAAGTAGACAACAGAGAGAGAGAGAGAGAGGGAGAGAGAGAGAGAGAGAGAGAGAGAGAGAGAGAGAGGAGCATTTAAAATAACCTTTAATTTTTGCTCTTGCAGACCAAATGGATTATTCTCGATTCATATTACCTATATATTGCTTCTCTGTCAATCGTACTGATTATGAACGCTTGTGAGGTGATATCTCCCATACCGATCGATACTTCTAAACCTTTGTTTTGGTACCTTGCTTTACGTTTAGTGCCACCCAACTCTGTCTATCTTACGCATTAATGTCCTTGAGCATTGTGGAGGTTTCAGTTGTCTCCAGCTGTTGTGAGTGAGAATTATAGCTTTATTACTAGCGCGTGCGGTCTGTGTGATATGCCTCACAAGTTACATTACGTCGAGCGAAGTTAAACCTGTGCGTAACAGCGTCCATTCCAAATCATTCAGACTTCGATTCTGTAATACATGACCAAATTACACAAGTGATGTTAGGGAAGAGAGAAAGACTTTAGCACGTGAAGACAATTTAGGCTCTGATTCAGATAGTTCCGATTATAAAATTTCTGATGATTATAGCGAATTCATGGTAAGATTTATTACAGAAGAAACCAGTTCAAGTGATCATATGCACCTTTTATCATAAGAAGCAGGACGCAAAACCACAGAATATAAATGCGAATAATAAATACACATGTTTTTGTTTTCATTCCAATGTATTTGAACATGATCAGTAACGAATACTTTCGTTTTGAAAAACATGAAAAATGGAATTTATTGTGGTATTTTTCCCATTGATCAGTTGCACCCCTTCAATTTTAAATACGCAAGAAATTATTTACTTTTTATTAATTTGGTTAATACAACAGTTGAAATTGGTGTTGTAACTTACTTTTAAATGTTTTGGTGAAATTAATGCACTTTGTATAAAGCGTGCCTGAATAGAAATTTATCAACGAATGGCATTTTACTAGTTATTATTGGCCACTAAATATTATCCTGTGTAATCAGCACATCAAATTTGAGACATTGGTAATTCTGAGGAAAAAAGTAAAGTAAAGCAGCTTAATAGACCTCGCCTCAGTAGCGCATGTGGCCTGCATTCGGGTGGTGGTGGTGGGTTTGATCCCCGTAGCCAAACTTCATGACCCTTGGGTTTTTCGAGGTTTCCCTTGGTTTGTCGTTATGCAAATGCTGGAAACGTTCCTTTCCTCCTCCGAATTTTCCTCTGCCTCCACCTCACTTCACTTTTCATAACAGTTCACCCATCATTCACTTGGGTCTTTCAGCGTTGCATGGTAGGAGCAAAGGATGCTTTGCTTAAACCTTCGTCCCCGAGCAAGGTGGTCTCCGGTTTTCAAGCCTTCCAGTGGGATGCGGAAGGGAAGGGCTACCGGTTGTACTAGACGCCGATGAGAGGCTTTAATCTGAAACTGGGAACCCTGCGCTCTGCTCTGTCAAAAAGTTCCTGGATCAACCGCCCTCGGTCTCCTCTCAATTCATTCCGCCCTCCCAGCTCACTCCATTTTGGAGCAGAGGTATAAAAGACACCGAAGTCCCCTCCACTGCCCTTAGTCTACCTTACTTAGGGTTAACCTCTACAGATATGAAAAGCACATTATGGAAATCTCGGATAAAGTGTAGTATGTATATATTTCCTTCTCGCCTAAAATAACAAATTTATGACATTTTAATCAAAGTAGGATCAGGTTGAAAACATTATAAAAGCTTAAACTGAAATGTTGTTATATTTAAGGTATCCTGAGGTCTTTCACTTGTACCCTTGGGGATGTGTTCTTATGTGAGGTTCTGCTCGGTTATGAGTTTAGACCTGTGTTACAGGCATCCGCGCTAATATTTGTTTACCTTCTTATTTATAAGTTTATTATGCTGTTACACATAACCTTTATCTGTTGCTATACATAATGCCATACATTTTCAACGAACATAAAAGGTATTAGATTCGTGTAATATCACACATAAATCATCCTGCCAGAGGCTAATTTAGAGATAAATCATTTGGACAAACACAATAAGCAGTAAGGTCTTACAAAGATTTCACTTTTACTACACAATTGTATCGTGCCAAATGACAAGAAATCCTGTCCGGCTACTTTTCCATCAGTCTATTATCTTCTAAAACTTCACCACAAATACACAGTTTTCTTCTCGTTGTAAACACAGCCGACAGTCTTTCGGGCTATCACAACTATTCTTTTCATAACCTTGCTCGGTGCTTTCGGTATCCTTCTTCACTTGCGCTGTCTCTCATGCTCTTATTACGACGTTACAATCATTCGTGACACTCGTTGAATCTTCTTTACGACGTACCAACACGACGACACACACGCACAACTGTGTCACACCCATTGACACACTAACCGACTCATATCTGTCCGTAAACGAAGCCCTAAGACTCATTATTCTGCTCTTCTTTGGCCAACATATATACTATGGATAACGTCACACGAACCTTTCTCGAGTTCCACACACAAAGCACCGGAAATGGCGCAGCTAGAAGTCTCGCGAAAGTTCTCGAAACCACTTTTGTTTCTGCCGCTTCGATTGTTGACAGTCACGTACACACAATTTGCATGAGGTAGCCTGACCTTTAAATTCTTTGCCCGCTTGCCGGCCCGGCACGTATGGGCGTCGCGAAGGCGTCCGCGGTTCCCGTTGAAAATTAAGGCATTTACTGTGCAATCAATTACTATTAGGCTATTGTTTTAATGTTTATGTAAAGAACAATTATTTTTATTTAACACAAATTAATGCGTTTATCCTCAACAAATACTATAACGTTTGACAACAGAATAATTAATTAAAATTATTTGATTGCAAACTTCCAACATGCGCCCCCTGAAAAAAGGCTGCCGATGCCCACGCCGGCATGTGGTGTGAAGTAGTTTGGCCCCATCCGTCCTTTGTTGTGCGCCAAGCCCGACGTCACAAAATTCAATTATTCAATCCCATTTTGCTCTCTCTCTCTCTCTTCATTTACAGACCTAATTGCCATATCCTTAGCAATGATTGTATGATTTTAGTACTAAAGGTCTGAACGACGTAATTAAGGATTGCAGTATTTCCAAATACAACCTCTGACAATAAAGTTCGGTGAATAGTCCTGTAACATTCACATAAATGAAATATAAACGGCAGTTACCTTACTCTCCTTCAAAGTAGACCCCTCCCATTGCTATGCACTGCTGAGACCGACGACACATGTCCTGGAAACATTGCAAGAAGGTTTCCTTTGGGATGGTGTTCAAAGGCCTTGTAACGTTGGGTTGGATGTCAGGAATATCGTCAAATATCGTTCCTTTCAAAGCGCGTTGGTGTTGAGGGAACAGGAAGAAGTCTGGAGGATTGAGATCTGGTGAGTATGGTGGATGTTCCATTTGCACCACCACCCTTTTGGCCAGGAAGTGTTTGACAATATTGGTTGTGTGTGGGCAAGCGTTGTCGTGAACAAAAAAGCAGGAACCTTGTTGTGCATCATCATATCATGGATTAGGAATTTCTCCTGTTCCGGCCTCAAGTTTCTCTCCATGTCCTCTGGGTCTTCCGACGCTTCTTCCAATCGGTTGGTACTCGTAACACAGCTTAATGAAAATTTTTTAATCAATCTTTTTACATCTTGTTTCCATCGGCTTCTATATTCCTCTATTTTTTTCATTTATAGGAAGAATATTTAATTTGTTTCTTATATCATTCTTTTTTATTTTGTGAAAAATTGTACATCCCTTAATTGTTCTTAGCTATCTCATTTCGGCTGCTTTCTATTCCAATCCTTCTTTTTTATCTTCTGGTCCTTTTGTCTTATAATTATCACCCGTGCGTCAATCCTGGCGCAGCCATTACTTTGCTAATGTCCCACAAATATACTGATACGCATTTAATTTATTGTTATGTCTTCATTTTACTATCACAAGTTATGATGCACCCTAAGTAATTAATGCAATTTATTTGTTCTAAAGTTTCTTGATCGGACTGGATGTTTACCACGGAATGCCATCATCTTTGTTTTTTTTTTTGTTTTTTTTTTATTGAGACCTTAAGTCCATACATTTTTAAATGTTTCTCCTACTTCGTACACACTTCTTTCCTAAATAATCCTCACCTGTTTCTATAATTGCTACATCATCTGCAAAGAGCAGTATGCCCACATTGTAGTTCTTTAGTTTGATGTCTTTTGGTACTTTTCCTTTTACTTCTCTAAGAATATCGTTCATACAAATATTAAAAAGTAGCGAGGACAAAATGCACCCTTGTCTAAGACCATTATTAACAACCACTTCTTTTGAAAATGGTCCATTTTCTAATTTTATTTTTACCTTTATTTCTTCATATATATTTCACAACACCTTATTAGGTATTTCGGATATCCCTTTTTCTTGAGAATTGTCCAACACGGATTTCTGTTTACTCTGTCAAAAGCTTTATCTAAGTCTATAAGCGTCATATGTGTTTCCAAGTTATCTTCTATTTTCTTTTCTAATATTTGGTTTATAGAGATCACATTCTCCATATAAATGCGTCCCTCTCTGAAACCATTTTGATTCTCTAATATCAGTGCTTCCGTTACTCCCTCTCTCTCTTTAGGCGAGCATTTATCATTTGTGTACAAGATTTATATGCAGTATTATGGAGGCTTCAGGTCGTGAAGGCCGCATAACTGACCAGGAGGGCTCGGGGCGCTGACCACGTCCCACCCTCCAGTGCTGTACCCTACTCATGACACCTATAGTGGGCGGAGATGGGGGACACAGAAGTCGGGCAGTAAGCCTTGACCTTTATTTGCTGTTGCGCTGGGGGTCTCGTTTAGTTTTAGTTTTATTGTGGAGGCCTGTACCACGATAGTCTGGGTATATGTTCCCTTGTCCTTTCTTAAAGATTGGTATTGTGATAGCGTCATGCCACGATTTGGGAACTCTTTTCCTACTCCAACACTGGTTTATAAATTTCAGTAATCTATTATGCAACTCCTCCTCTCCATATTTTAATAGTTCAGTATTTATTCCATCTGGTGGATGTGTCTTTTTTTTTTTTTTTTTTTTTTTTTTGGCCGTGGGAGGTGATATGAGTGTCTGAGTTCATGCAATAATAAGAAATTGAATTACATTGGAATTTCCCAAGCATTTCTGCTTACGTACAAATCATTTTGAACATGTTATATAAACAAGCAAAATTATGGGAAGTGTATAACACAGGGTGCATTATTTTGTTCTCACTTTAATCTAGCCCATAGTTATTTTGAGGGAGTTGGCGACCCTCCTCCTGGTTACCCCTATTCCTTGTTGACCTACCACGTCCGTGAATCTAATACATTTTAACTATGTAATTGTCACGTGAAGTCATATGTGAAATCAGCGTTATGGCACTATGCTTAACTTAATCACAATTATTAGCAAATAATGTCATTAAGAACAAAACGAAAGCTGCATTTGTTTGGCGCTAGTAAGCAAAACAAAACAAAACAAAAAAAAAATAAATAAATAAAAAATAAACAAATAAACTTGCGGATTGATTTTGATGGAAGTAGGAAAAATCAGAAGAGAAGTTTGTAAGTATGTTCCTTAGTTATGATGCATTGTCATACAGTGTTAATCAGAGTGTAAAAAAGTTCTGAAAAAGTCGTCATAGGTGGCACTAAAACTATTGTCCTAGCATCGTTTCTTACCGCATTATATGTTGTGCTATGTTGCAGGGAACACTGGAAGTGAAATTTGAAAGTTCCACATTACTTGATAGATTTTTCTGAAAATTTTACTGTGTTTGTATTTATATGAGAATAGGAGGTACACCAAATTTCATTGAAATTGTGTAATTCGTTTATGATATATAAATTATTTTATGAATTTAATAGGCACATTTTCAAAATAGAGCTCGCGTCTATTGACTTTTCAAAATTCATTTATATTGGCAGAACTGATACTCTAAAACATGGGTAACAATTGTATGAAGAGATATTTCAAATACGTTTGCTGATTATGCTGTACATATTTTTTTAATGACAAAGAAAATTTAATCTTAAAAATTATTGATTTTTTTTCATACAAAAACTGTTTTTGGCATTCATGTTAATGATAACATCAACATTGAATCATAGTTTTGTTTAGCTGCTATTTGTGAATACGTTTGGAAATTTTCATTGAATTTGAAGCAAAACTCGACCTTCTTTTGGAATGTGCAGAAATGTAGTTTTGAGAAAAACAGGCTTTTATATAGGAACATACTGTGTACGTTAAGGGAAGAGCACTATTTGAAAGGGCCGTAATGGCCACATGGAGTGGGGGATATGAAAAATGTTAGCTGATGCAAATGCACAGGTATTCCAGGAACATTTTAAGGTAAAAAAACAATTTTGACCAAAATTTCACTCCCAGTGTCCCTTAACTTAATCACAATTATTATCAAATAATGTCATTAAGAACAAAACGAAAGCTGCATTTGTTTGGCGCTAGTAAGGAAAAAAAAAAAAAAAAAAACTAAACTTGCGGATTGATTTTGATGGATGTAGGAAAAATCAGAAGAGAAGTTTGTAAGTCTGTTTCTTAGTTATGATGTATTGTCATACGGTGTTAATCAGAGTGTAAACAAGTTTTGAAAAAGTTGTCATAGGTGGCACTAAAACTATTGTCCTAGCATCATTTCTTCCCGCATTATATGTTGTGCTATGTTCCAGTTAATTTTTGAGATTATCCTACATATATGTATATATACCCATACAGGTACATACATACCTGCATAAATACATACATACAAACAAGTGTTCTTTCTTTATAATATTAATTTAAATAAGGCTATACCGACAAAGGAGCAATGTATAGTTCATATACTGCGTTCTTATGAATATATCTTCAAACATTTCAATCTGAAAATATATTTTTGTAGCAAATTCCAGAAGTGTGTCATCTTTTCTCGCTTCTTCATCATTGTCATCACCGTCCTCCTCCACCTTCTTCTCCTTCTTCTCCTTCTCCTCCTTCTCTTCCTTCTCCTCCTTCTCCTCCTTCTCATTGTCAATATAAAATTCTGCTGTGAATAAGTTAGGCGTCAAATTGATCCGACTACCTTTTCATAGATCTCCCAGTGGGACACGTAACCTGTGCAGAAACTCTGAAATATGAATATGTTAACTCTATCAAATCCTGACAATAAAAGGATGTGTACATGATGTAATTCAGGTAAGAATCCTCCTTGCCACCAATGTCAGAAGTTTTAATAATTCTATTCAGTTGTGTGAGTAGGCACCCAGCGAAGCAGCTCAACAGTAACGTGTGCCACTCATATCCGGGAGGTCCCTGGTACAGAGACCGCCAAGGAAAACCTCTCTACACCTCCGGTCTATGTCACATTATTTATCGTTGTACAAAGCCATGGCCATTTCATTGGCTCGGTTCAACCACGGTGCAAGGGTACGTTGCTAAAACTAGTTTAATGTGACATAGATGCCAGTGCAGTGAGATTTTCTTTGGCGGTCATTCACCGGGGGTGAATGCTGGGTTGAATAATTTGATTCACGAATTTTGCTATCATCCCTTTCATCACAACATACCATTACCTCCTTCACTACCGTACCAGGCATTCGGCTGAACACCTTTCCTGGATATGCTATGATCCAAAGCTTGCTTACTCCTCGACAGGCTACTGACAAAAGTTGTTGGGTGTGAGTACTATTAGGAGAAGAAATGGTAGTAACTTTCTCTTCTATCGGTGGTTTTAATGTACACAATACCTTTTCCTTGTATATTTAGGATTTTCCATAGAAGCATGTTTTTACACAAAATGATAAAGGTTGAGAAATGGGACTTTCCGCAGTTTAAGGCGAAGAAGAGATGGCACAAGGTTCACGTTATTAGCTCGCTGGACGTAAAAGTGGCTATCAAACAACCGCATTCGTATCAAACGTGATGCATGCAATGAAGTTATATTTGATAAAGAAATTTCGGGAAGGAAATGTTCCACGCCAACATATAGGGTACCTCCTTGGTATTTGCTGAAATTGACTCCTGAAAACCTCGCTTGAAACTGAAGTGCAGATGGAATAAGTTCTGCTCTTAGATTACGCCCATAATATTTTTCTACGCTGTACACTAGGCTGCATTTGTGTTGCGAGGGATTCAAAGTGCACATAGCTTCCATCAGTACTGTAACACTGCCTTCGATCTAGGGAAGGTAAAAACAACGTGAGGGCAAAGATACTTGTTAACTGCGAGGCAACTCTCACCGAATTCTTATCCAATTTAAACATATGCGATTTTTTCATGTAATATTATAGTTGAAAATAGGCGTTCCTCGTTTATTTCATCACTGCTGAAAAACCACAAGTAGAGGAAGTTCGGGTAATATGGAATAGGCGAGTAATGTGGAATACTCAAGTTACTTGCTTATTTGGTAGTGATATCCAACGATATCCACTAGAAGTACATCAGTTGACTTTCAGAGCCCTGCAAGCAGTGATTATCGTTTGGTAGATAAATTTTAAAACATTTATGAAAAATATTTCAGTGCATATTGTAGATATAAACTAATATTAGGATTATAACAAAGTTTGGAATATTCGTGCTGCACAGATCTTTTGTTTTCATTTTATTTTATTTTTGTGCAGTGACACTGTTTCAATCTGGCCTGGTGGGTAATACGGAATACTGGTATCCCATACTCCCCTCCATTTATATCAAGTATTGCATAATACCGGCATTGCTTATGATGAATAAAATGTTTTAACTTTAGAACTTTTTATAGTACATTTAATTTTTGTTCTACGCAAAACTTAAATAAACATCACAGTGGTGGGGAGAAGATATTCCCTCGGTTGGAGATGCAGAGTGCAGTTTCTGCAGTGGCAAGTTTCCAAGATGGAAAAGTGGAAGTTTTGGTGGGAAAATCTTGATTATGTTTGCGATTTCAGCAAAAAAAATTTTCAATGCAAAATAAAACCAGCACTATATGTTGTAGCTTGTGTTCGTATACTTGTAATCCAATTCAGTGTATCATTATGCGAAAAAAATTTTCAGCAAGAAATAAATAAGCTCTTATGTAAATTTGCGACCTCAAAATAAAAAAATAATTGGGAAATTTATGTAGTATTCCAAATTACCCGCAACAAACAATTGGAGATTTTTTTTATCGAAAATTAATAAAAAATTCCAATTTTTTGTTCAAAGTTATATGAAGTTTCTAAAAACGTTCACTTTATTCACTAAAAGCATAATTACTCAAATTATAATACTATTACCTCAAATGTGGAAGAAATAAAAACTGGTATTCCATATTACCCGAACTTCCTTTACAGGTCTGCAGTTATCTATCGTATGCCATCTCCGGGTTTGGTGTCACTTCATGTCACAGTAGAGGGAAAATGTGCCGGTCCTCCTGCATTTATGTACCACATACTCCGATGTTACTCAAGGAGAACACTCTCAAACAGTTCTGCAAGATGCCGCTGCAGAAATCCAAGATGTTCCTATCCATTTGGTTTTCTTGGAAGAATATGTGGAGCAATGTGATGATCAATAGTATCCCTAAACATAATCAATGACAAACGTGGTAAAACAGTAAACCTCATCACAACAGTCCATGAAGGGCCAATGCTTGCCGCCCAGCCGCTGCATCCCCCAACTCTGCCCACTACAGGAGTCATTGGTGGAGTGCAGTACTGGAGGGTGGTACGTGGTCAGCGTCCCGAGCCCTCCCAGCCAGTTATGCGGCCTTCTCTACTTGAGGCCGCTACTTCTCCTTCAAGTAGCTCCTCAATTGGCCCTCCCGGGACCTAACGAGGCTGAGTGTACCCCGTGCCAGACCTCCCAGCGGGGCCAAATCCCCATAATGGTATTGGGATCGAACCCGGGTCCTCCGCAGCAGAGGCAAGAGCGCTACCAACTGCACTACGAAGGCAGTCGTGGTACCTTATGAAAAACATGTGGGTTTACCTCACATAAAAAAATATAACTTATGGTAATTAAAAATACCATCAGGTATGAACCCCACCTCGTCTATAAATAAAATATCACAAAACGAGGGTTCACTACAATCAGTTATCACTCCCACTAACAAAAGGTCACTCTAGAATTAAGTTCCGGATCACGTAACTCTTTGGGCATTGTAAGGGTAAAGTGAATTACGATGTAAAATTCTCCATACACTATTGTGGGTTAGTGTAGGCACTTTTTGACAGTTCTACACGTCGAAGGCTCTGGAGAGTTGAGATATCCTTAACCTCAGGCATAATGCATACAAGCCTACCTGCTCCCCTAGCCTGTGCAAACTTCCCTCTTCTCTGAGGCGCTGATGGAGTCTTGTAAATGTGCAACATTCGGGGTGTCTTCGATCAGATAATATTTTTTGCTGCAAGCGTTCAGCCACCCTAGCATTGCCTTTAGCTCTGCAGTAAATGAAACGGTGGTAACCTTCGTTGCTGTACAATACATCACAATACTGGTACTCCTCAGCCAGGAGACATGATTATTACTGTTTGAGAGTGTATATTCATATCTGTCTGTAGGTTCTGTGTTTTGAGCAAACCACCGTTTCTCGACAATTTTCAGCTTTGGATATAAACAGTAGCACTAGGAACACGTCGTGCAAGGGATAAAACATACGATTTTTAATACAGCGAAGTCACCGGCATATATTTATAGTTGTCCATGTTTACTGCGATTTTTTGTTTCTATTTGTGTACCGTCAGCCCTATCGGTTTGCGCCGTCCGTTATGATACAGCCTGCAGGTCTGAAATAGGCCTGGATAACTGGTGTTCACTGAGCGTAGCCCGCTCATGGCTTTGCACTGATAACTGTATGGTTAGCAGGTAAACAAACTTAAGGTCGTTCAAGGTATCCCGGCAGCCACCTGGGCCTGATATAAACCCAAAGGACAATCACTGGATGTTGGAACCGCTGGGATGGTAAAGTGAAAATCGGAACAGTTAGACCTTATCAATGAATCACCAAGAAACAGAACATACACTTAAATGTTATTTTAAAAAGTATTTCTCTGTTTCACTAGTTTACAGTAGAAACTTTATTTCAGTTACTTCTTTTATAGGTCTAAGGCATTGTTCAAGGGTGAATGAGGTATTCTGGTGTATTGATGTGTTCGGATAGTGTTTGAAAAGTGATAATGTTTATCTCTGGAAACCAATAAATAATGGATGCAATTACTCTTCTGCAACCACTGCTAGTGATGTGCTTTATTTCCTCGTCATCGTCTGTCGTTGAACTTAGTGTCTCCTTCCCTTAAACTATTTTTGTGCTATAAGAAGTGATATCTCCCTTATAAAAGAAATATTTATGGCTTTTTTTTTCGGATACGGATACAATTTTGACTTTCCCTACATAAACACTACAGTATCCGTGTTAACATGCATTTAATGCAAGCATTAGCTGCTCGGTTTAACAGCGCTAAATGTTGCTGCACGGTGTTTTTCCTGTCCGTGTCCGCGGTGTTCGTTGCCGTCTGCCGCTATCATAGAAAGAGGTGGAAGAAACCACGTAACATTTTTAAAACTACTTTTGAAGTTTTACCTACCAACTTTATGAAATGACATCGCTATTGGAGCTCTGGGAAACCTAATATTTTTCATGAAGTACCCCTTCATGGGGAAATAAAAAAAAAATAAATAAATAAAAAAAGTTGTATGATGTGCCATTAGCGGAGAAAGAGTTATAGGGCCAATTTTGTTCAAGTCGACAGTTGACGCCCGTACATATGTGAGTACATTTTCCCCTTTTTTATAGAGAATTAACAGACGGAATGTGATTTTGCCTTTTTGCATCAAGGCTCAGCAACCACCCATACGGTCAATCTCTCGATGGAAACAATTGGGAGCATGTTTCAGGGCAGAATTGTCCCCCTGCGATTTCTATTTCTGGGGTAACTTAAAACAAAATGTACAAGACAAACCCACACACCCTGGAAGAATGAAAACAAAATATCCGTCAGGAAATTACCAGCATTTCCCAATGTGAACTACGGCGAGTGATGGATAGTTTCCTAAAGAGGTCCCAAAAATGTATGTATGGACAACAACGTGAACAGTTTCAGCATTTCCTTCCATAAAGTTGGTAAGTAAAGCCTTTAAAAGCAGTTTTAAAATGTTGTATGGTTTCATCCGCGCCTTTCTTTGATAGCGGCAGACGGCAACGAGCTCCAAGGACGTTGACAAGCAAAACACCACGCAACCGGATTGGAAGTTCTTAACTTTCTCAGTATAATATTATAAACTGGAGTAAACCTATCAACTTGTTATCACATCTGTATTCCTTAAAGCAACCCAGCTGTGAAAATATTACTTTCTAATAGTTTGAATGCAACCAATCTAGTTTTGCTACATAAAACAGGAACATACTAGATTTCATACATCTAGAAGAAATGCTTGTTGAGAAACGAATGTCCCATTTTTGAAATAATTATATACATACATTTAAAAATTGCGGCATATAATGAAGTTCTAGAGATATTCAAACTAACATTTTTATTTGGTCAACAACATATAGAACTGATGTCAACTTTTCTTTACCTTGTGCATTTTTTTACATTTTAGGAGAATACATAGTTTTTGGATAGCATTGCTTTAAATGCTAGAATGACACATAGAAATAAAACTGTACATCTTTATTTGTCCTTCCCTGGAAACACACTGAAAATTTAAATTAAATTGTATCAAAAATACATCAAGTGGAACATTTTAGGTGTTACAAAAATTAGTAAAAATATACGGAGCAAATCAGCTCTTTTAGTCTTTATTTTCCACTGCTGGTCTTAGAATTGCCATTTAAATTGCCACCTAGAGGTCCATATAAGGTGTTCTGACTAAAAATTTCGTTTACATATGAAAGCTTAGGTTGGTAGCGTTGCTGCTTACCAAACGGGAGACATGGGTTGGATTACCGGTACCGGCGTGAGGACTTCATCCCACTGAGGGACCTGTTTCGGGGTGCACTCAGCCTCATTAGGTCCTTGAGGGGCCAATTGAGGAGCTGTTTGATTAAAAAGTAGCGTACGCTGGTCAAGAAGACCCCATAACCGGCCGGGAGGGACCGGGCTGCTGACCGCGTCCCACCTGCAGTGCTGCGCCCCGCTCATGATGCCTGTGGTGGGCAGAGGTGAACCACGCAGCGGTCAGGGGGTAGGCCTTGGCCCGGATGAGATATATGCCACGGGATTACGTTTATAAAAGTTTAGTTAGTTAGAAAACTAAGCTATGAAACTGCAATTTGGTTTGCCTTGATCGTAATCTGAAATTATGGGTATAATACGTAAGTAATATTACCTAAAATTCTTACACCGCGCCGCCAATAAATTACTTTGCACTTGATAAACTATTATCAATGTGTTCTGAAGAGGTTCATTTAGGCGAAGAGACAACGAGTTAATACAGATAATATATGTGTATTATACATCGTCAGCTCTCCTCAATGCTTGACCAATCTTGCCAAATATATTGCAACATTTGACAATTTTTCTTGTATTATTTGAAAAAGAGGTATGAAATATGATCTCTAAGAATGTGCAGAACATTGGCCGTAAAGCAAATGTGTGTAACATAGTAAATTTATGTTGTGTCCATAAAATTGTTACACAAGAGAAATATTTCTGTGCCGCCATTGATAGACCTAAACACCGTGTAATTAATGAAACATTTTCTTTAAGAGTATGATTTGCTGTATTTTGAGTTTTGCGTAATCTTTACTTGCTGTAATCAATTTGTTTACCAGTTTTGAAAACGAGGAAGAAAAGAATGCAAGAATCCATTCCAACATATTGTTCAAGATACTAAGTCATTTTTTTCAGGTTTTCAAAGAATATTCTAAATTACGTGCCTTTATAGAAGCAAAGTGTCTGAATTACAAAACTATACATTAATTTTCATCAAATTGTTCTTTACAGAAGAGTAATTCATATTTTAGTGACTAATTCTCCAGTTGTTTGTTTCTGGTATTGCAAGTAAAGTATAAAACTGCTTTAAATTCAAAGCCAAATTAATGGATTTCCCATGTATTATACTGTTGGTGAACTGTGTTAAAAATTTGATAGTATAATGTTACATATTTTTAGGAAACATTCTCTAACGCTAAAATTGATGTAAACATAATTACAATAACTCGCTTTTGAAGCTGAATCGTGGACATTTTTACTAACAGAGGTATCTCAGACGTCCAGTAGTTGGTTTGTCACGTTCTTATTGTATAGTTTAACACTTTTTATTTACTGAATGTCACCTGTTATATCTTAGGAAGTCGAACATGAGATTTAGACTCCTCTAAATGTTCTTCTGTGTATCAACGTGTCTTATGTGACCAGAAAAAAACACGTGTATTCAAGTGATAAAATTCTGATTTTATTTTGAGGGGGATCTGGGGGTTTTAGGGGTCGTATTATATGATACCTCCCAACTATGTCCAAGTTTTTATTTTTTATTTAATCCAACCATCGATATATAACAGAAAGAGGCAGAGAAATTACAAGTAACCACTGCAGAATGTATCAAGTATGATGCCATTGGTCATCATGGCTGACTCGTTCATAGAGCGAGAAAATAATCCGAAAACTGAGGTATCATATATATCACCACCAGTACTGGCCTTCGATTCTCACCTTTAGAAAGCCTATGCTGAGTTTTCTCTAAATCAAGAAAACCACTTCCACAACCCAAACTACTAATGAACAAACATTGCATACCAATTGTCAATAACATTTGTATCCTTGGATTGCAATTTGACAGGAAGTTAATCTGGATTTCACATCCTAACGTTCTTAAAGCTGACTGCCTAAGACGATTGAACACTTTGAAAGGGTTATCTGCCAAAAATTGGGAAATTGATTTTGGTATCCTAGTTCGTACACACAGGACGATTATACGAGATAAGCTTGGTTAGTGTTGTATTGTACATAACACATCTAGTCCCACTGTCCTTAAAATGCTTGACTGAATTTAGTCTTTTGCAATCAGGGTTGCGTTGGTGGCCTTTCACACAAGTCCTACTGAGAGTTTACAAATAAAGGTTAACAAGTCACCTCTGCACACAAGGAGGAAAATGCTGAGTTTGCTGTACGCTTCAAAGATAGCTGCCTTACCAGAATCTGGTACTTTCCCATGTCTGATCCATTCCAACGACAATAATCATATTTGAACAGGAAAATCCCAAAACACTTCCTTCAGCAACAGACTTTTAAAATATATGCACGAGACCAATTTAGGTTTTCTTCCTATGATAAAAGTCAAAAGCTTCAACAATATCTCTTGGAATCTTGAAACCCTATCTATCATCACCACTGTAGCCAATACAACAAACTGGACTCACCAGCGAATGATTTACGAAATCTTACGCCTCTGAACAACAAGGAAAGCATATGACTAATTTCATTCTCATACTATTTACACAAGCACGCCTGAGTATTAGGTGACTCTTCGCGCAGGTCTCAATGGAGTTGGGTATTTACTTTTGTGAAAGATAGTACACGGTAAAAAATGATAGAGCGCATTAGGAGAGCAAAAAATTTTAAGTTCCACGTTGTGTGGCAGTGCGGTTTACACAAGTCGATATTCCAACATGCAGCTGAGTTTATTTATAGCCTCTGATGCACATGTTATCGTCTATCGGACACTTAAATAGGCTTGTAAAATTATTCGTGAGCTCTTCCATAATACAGTGGTAGAGCGCTTCCCTCTGGCGTGGAGGACCCAGGTTCGATCCCCGGTAACTGCATGGGATTTTTCCCCGCTGGGAGATCTGTTACGGGGAACACTCAGCCTCGTTAGGTCACTGAGGGGCCAACTGAGTATCTATCCTGATAAAAACGTAGCGTCTCTAAAACGTCGAGTAGTCGCCTTACGATCGGGGGAGTCGGCGTGCTGAACCCCGCCACCCCCAACCTGCACTCCTCCGAGGCCTTGACTGAGGTTGAAGGACGCAGCGGTCGGGCGATGAGGGTAACCTCTCCATAGAGGAGACTCCCTAGGGATTATTATAAAAGTATTCGTTATGACCACGACTGGCATGGCGATGTTCTGTAGCGAGTGGTGTTCTCTTTCAATTCCATCAGCTTAGGTATGTTACGCTGCTAGAGGTCAGCATTTTAATAAACTAGGTCCATCGTGCTCCCTAATTTGAACATTTTTACTAGCACTACTTCACACTGATAATTGGGGTTTATTTCCAGACCTGGGCAGCTACAATATACACAGTGTATATATTTTCGTAAAATATTTTGAGAAAATAAAGGCAATCAAAGCAAATGTTGAAGTTGAAGCATGAGTGAATACATGCATTTAAATCAGAGTTTATTGTCATACGTTGCAAGTTGCGCTTGTCTAGTTGGAGGTAAATAAATTAAAAATACGGAATAAAATTATGACAATTTTCACTTTATATGAGATTAACTTTCGTTCACCTAAAGATTTCATTCTTTCGTGTTTTATTAAGTGTTCGTGTATTAGCTAGGACTGTAGTAAACGAGACGAAACACGAAACCGTGGTTCACGTTTGTACATATAATGTTACAGTAGCCTTTCACCACATCAACATCAATGTGCATTGATCACCGTTTACTCTGCATGGGCCCAGCCTGTGCCTTGCCACATGCCAGAATCGATCTTAATTAATTCATCGTTCCTTTACAGTGATTTTCATGATTTAGCGAACTGAGTTAATCCCAACCGAAAATGAAAGTATAAGCGTAAAGATACAACTCAAATATGGGCAAGAACTGAATAAAAATTCGCTTTAGTATCTATTTATTTTCTCTGCTATATATAGTAAGCAGGGAGTATTGTGTTTCATCTAAAATTTATATGTCAAGATTCCTCCATGTATGTGTGTATGTGTGTGTGTATGTGTGTGTGTGTGTGTGTGTGTGTGTGTGTGTGTGTGTGTGTGTGTGTGTGTGTGTGTGTGTTTCTGAACAGCATAACTCAAGAAGGAAAATTTGGTTGAAAACGAAACTGGTATTTAAGCTCAGTGTCTTCCAAGGATACGACGTGATTTCAAGAAAATTGATCCACTCAAACTTCTCTTTACATGCAGCTCTTTTAAAATACTGATATTTTTTCTCAAAAAATGGCTCTAATTATTTTGATTGAAATATTTATGTTTAAGCAATTTTGATGATACGTGTGTATCATAAACGTTTTGAAAATAGTCTCCGGAATGCTCTTTATTATGAAATTTATTGCGCACAACACCTAAATTTTATTAAGGAACACAATGTAGCTATGTCAAACACATTTTTCCCTTTTTTGTCGAGATAACCATATCCAAGATATTCCTTGTTAATGACTTGCACTTTAAAATAGCTTGCACTTTTCTCCAATGGTAAGTAGTCCATGCAAAGACGTTCTAAAGCTAGTACAAGCGACCCGGTCTGAAAATATTTGATCATCGCAAAGTCTAGTGCTATGATAGTCAACCCTGTCTCTCTGTTAAACCAAGAGCGAGTGCGCTTACTTTTATCACAGGAGTGGGCACGCGGGGTACTCTATATCCCACATTTGTTTCTCGCTATTTTCATCATATTTACACTCTTAAACTGGTCACTGTGGTTAAACTACAGACCTACATGGTCTTTTAATAACATATAGTTACACATTTCGGGTTACACTGAGTTTGTGTGGCATGTAAACATAATTGTCACAATGTACGAGCATACAGTGAAGACATTACTAGCAACTTTTTGAAATAGGAGAACGCATGCACAAATAAGGAATCTGTGAAAAAGTCTTATACACGCGTTATGATGAAAATAAGCCAGTAAGACGAATTACTTACCATACCCCAACTTGTCAATGCTGAACAAACGCCATTATAAACAATGCTTCAGACTTGCACAACAGAATGCGATTCTGTCAACGGACGAATAAAAGAACAGCGGACAAATAGCTAGTGCAGCAGTGTTGTCACATTCAGCAAAGTAAAACTGGGGTACTTTATACTCCAGCGCGCCCGCCCTCGGGTTAAAGCTTCAGAGCGCAATTTGTATAGTTTCATTAATTTCCTTTCTTCGTGCTTTTCATGATTGTTCGGTTGTAGGAAGGGGGAACTTTGGGAAGATTTGGTTTATTTTAACGCTGCAGCAGATAAATTCATTCGTTTTATAGAAAGAGAAACTCAAAGCCTATTCCATCTAGCTCTCTAGCATCTGTTGATATTAGTTGGTGATTGCAATTGGGCAGAAGTACCTTTCATTCCCCATTGTTAGTGATTCACAGAGCCCATCCCCTTAGTTAACTGTGGATATACACACCTTCGCAAGTTTTCTCTGTTAAGGATTCCAAAAAGCTTTTATTCTTAGCCATATATTTATGGTTTCAAAACGAGATTTTTGCGGTCGGCTCCACATTAGATCTAGAGCATTTAGGTCACAATAATAAATCTATAGTGTGTGTGCATTTCCACTGTGAGCTATTTAATTAAGTTTCGAAATGTCCTTTCAGCTTGATAGGTTCATAGTATGTATTACCAACAATAAATTATTATGGCTGACAGAAAATTTAATGGCGGATGTCAAAAGGGACTGGTTAACCAGGCTTGCCACGCCTTGCGGTGTTGTACAGTTAAACACGCTGTGAAATCGCACTGTAAAGCCGTTGATGTATCATTTGGTCCCACAAAATTTATTTGCACACCAGAAAAGAGAATAGTGGTCAGCTACCAGCCGCCATTATAATTTTGTGTCTGTCATAATTTAAGAAGTCATACAAGTCATACTCTAGCCACGATTGATTAATTTTACTGTTTTTGTTCCCGTGTAGTTTCTAATGCTCCGTAATTAATGGCATTTTTAAGCTTTCAGAAACTGTAAGTAGATTTTAGATGCATAAAATGTAATTTCTAGCTCGTAGAAACTATTCTTTTGGCGCCTAAAACTCTGTCTTTAGTGCCTATTTTTATAACTTGAGAGCTTATTTTAAGTTACTAAAAGAGGTTTGCTGATTATAGTCTGCTGTCCCGATTACATCACCATCACCATGACTTGGTGTCTGTCAAGCCATAGGATAAAAATAAAGATAAACTATTGACACCTATGCAAACGCAAATAGGTACTCTCCCACAACAAATGTGAGGCTCCTATCTATACACCGTCTGTAAAGCTTTCCATGCAGATTCTTTTCTGTTTCATTTATACCCTATATTTAACTGACGGGAGAACAAACAAAGTACCAACCGTCTGCGCGGTGTTTTGCCTGTCCGCATCTCGGCGCTCGTTGCCGTCTGCCACTATCACAGAAAGGCGCGGATGAAACCATACAACATTTTTAAAACTACTTTTAAAGGCTTTAATTACCTAGTTTGTGAAAGGAGATACTGAAATTGGCCATCGTCGTTGGCACCTCTTTAGGAAACTATTCATCACTCGCCGTAGTTCACGTTGAGAAATGTGAGCCATGATGGATTTTGAATTTTCATCAATAAATTCCGTTGAAGAAAGGAACATTTCTAAAGGAAGCGATGAATGAGTTTCCCCGTAGGCGCTTCACAAAGTTTGATCACATTAAGAAATTGCCATGCAGAAATAAAATATGTATTTACTTCAAACAATGATTTGACCAAAGACTTAATCTTGGACGACGATATTATTTTAAATAATGAACTAAGATATTTCTTTTTGGCAAGGTTACACTGAAAATGTGGCAAAATTTTGAAAATTGTGGAACTTCCTGTTCTGGGGCTTTTTGATGGTCTAGGGTATGCAGCAATAAAAGCCATGCTATTTTGATACTTTTTAGCATTTTAGGCTGTTACATAACCATTAAAAGAGACACGTGCAGGTATCAATTTTATCCGGTAGCGTAAAATCTTTCAAGCACTTGCAGCTCAATATTTACGGGCCGGAATTTCAAAACAGAAGTGCATTAATCATGTAGCAAGGCAACTCTGAACTTGATTAAAAAATATAGTTCAGGAATGGAAGATGAAAGGTGTCACAGTGGGTGGTAAAAGCCTGGTAGCTTGATATCTGACCAGTTATTATCATAGCCCAATAAAGAGTAATATTCCAGATGTTTAGAAAATTAAATCTGAAATATAGGCTGCACTGCAGTAGCAGAGATGTTGAGCCTATGCATCTCAAGTGCCTTGTAAGAAGATAAACATCAGTGATGAAAGAGATATTCGTGGACTTTAGGGGAGTGCCGTTTCTGGTCAGTGTAATAAATGCTCATCCAGCATGAAGCTGGACTTGCAGGACAGAAGAAACAGCAAAAGGAGCGTCCCATGTATGCAACAGGAGAATTTTAGAACCTTGCAAAAGCTAGAAACGAGTTTTGAATAACTACTACTTTAAAAATAATTTTCTGAAAGTCTTCCTTTTTTCCTAACATTTTTCAGTATACGTAATATTCCGTATGTCAAAGTTTTTCATTCAGCTTAGTGACATTTGCAGGTTAGGTCTATAATATGTAAAAAGAACTTCACATTGCGCTTTTCTTGTAAATGCTGACATTTCGAACATTATATGTATAATCCTAAAATATGAAAAAGCTACTATTTTCTAAAGGTTTTCAGGCAGCATAAGAAAAAACAATTGTTAAAAAATTCCAAAAAATTATAATGGAATAATGGATCTTATTATATTTTGTATTATATGAAAACAGAAATTCAGTTTTAAAAATGTAAATCTTTTGAACATTTATATAGCAAGTCCCTTTTACAATATTTCCACACATAATAATTAATAACTAATGTAGTACTTGCTGTAGCAGCTTGAAATTACGTGGTTACATTTTCATAGCGAGAGGTTCCTTAAAACAGTCGGAATTTCCAGTGTAGTCTTGCCTTAAACCACACCAGACTGTAGTAAGGCAGCAGTCGAAAGTCTGTGCTAATCGGAAAGGGAAAATTTTGTCTATGTAGAAAGTTCATAAGAAATCACAGTAATCACCAACCAATATTCCTACAAACCACAATTTCGTGATGCATGTGATGCATACCTTCGTAAATTTCAGTAAAATTGAACAAATACTTTTGAACAAATCTAGATAAGTATTTATTAAAAATTTGGGCTCTCTTGTAAATAGCTGTAGAAAACCTTCAGAAATAATTACATGAAAGTGTATTTATATATGATATACAAATAAGCAAAGAGAAAAATGTTAGCTAGAAATAATTTTGCTATAATCAGATATACAACGTGTAACATTTCAATCTATTGTATCTATTTACTTATTTCCAAATATGTGCATTGCTATCATTTGTGAAACATGGAACGTATCAGAATTTCTTTGACCTGAATTGAAGCTCATGTATGGTTACACAAGCTTACAAAGTTTCGCCAGCATCCATCACCTAGGTTGTGAAATATGGTTACATACATTTTGAATAATAAGACTTCTGTAACAAAGGGCAAAATATGCATTCATGTGACACAAAATCTTTGCTGTTGCTGACTTTATAAAGCTGTATGAGGATACTAAACGTCATGGTATTTTGTTCAGAAAGTAGATATAAGTACAAGATGCTGGCCTTATAGCCATAACAGTAATACTTTCTCTGGCTTCTGTAGCAAGAAATCACTGCCAATAGTAAAATGATTCGCATATAAAGGAGAGAGGCAACGTGGATATCCCATTGAATTTCAAGTACATTCTAAGGAATTTCAAAATGAAGTTTTGGGGACTCGTTACTTAAGAACCAAAGAAAAAACCGCTGAGCATTTTAATTGACAATCCCCTTAGGACAACATCAGAAATGCATGAGGTTCAAGTGGATTTTGGAACATTGCAGGGCTGATAATTGTGAAAACAATAGTGCACTATGTGCGCTTCGAAAGTGAAAAAACATAATTTATTAGGTGCGAACTGTCTTTAAAACCTGCTACCCACAATTTGAGCAAAGTGTACGAACATAATTTATTAGGCCCAAAACTTTTGGAACCTGTTCCGCACTAATTGAAGAAAGTGTAAGAACATAGTTTATTTGGTCGAAAAGTGTTTGGAACTTGCTTCCCAAAAAATTGAGCAAATTGTCCTACAACACGAGTTACTAGCGTCAGTAACGTTTACAACAAAGTTTATTTAAAGTATTGAAAAGGAACAATGGTACTAGAAAACGATTAGCTAAGCCGCAGAGGTAGAATAAGATTAAAAACTTTAACGTCATTGCTGGGAAAATTCGTGGGTCGATTCCAGGGTATTGCAATGCATTTTTCGTCTGGTTCTACCTCTCTAATATTTGCTCTGCGCACCAATAGTATGAAAGCACAATTAACTTCTGTCGATTAGCTAAGCTATTTTATCAGTTTTCTCTTTGAATAACACATTATCGCTATTCATTAAAATGTTTAACTGTTAGCTGTTTACGCGTTTTCCAAATATACGTATATGCAATTTTAGTTTGGTGGACCTGTTTTAAAACAATGTACCAGTGACAACGGATTAACGTCTGGAAAAATACGAAGTAATTTTTTTACTGTATGTAAACGCCATACCTTCATTTGGTGGCTTTGGTTTACTGATATCATCATATCTCTGTGCGCACTTTGAAACACATCTGAATACAGTACTGTAATGCAAATTAAAATTGTAAATGCCGTTTTATCAAAACAGTTTTTCAGTAATTTTCAATACAGAAAATAATCCATGCGTCAATTAAGTTCTAATTTTCAGCGTAACTTTATGAGCAAAATTTACAATATCCGTATAGTCATTTTTAAAACTTTATAATTATGTTAATTTATATTCAATGCTTTTATTCGTAAAACATCAAAATGCCAAATGAAAAAGGCTTACCCTTTTATGTCACAGCTTTATTTGAATTTTAAAGCCTCAAATGTGGGGATCTATATATGGGCAAAATCAAACCCTTGGTAGGATGCATAAGACCTTTTTTCAAGTGTGGCATGTTTAATTAAAACAATTAAATTAATTAAGTCCAGAACAACAACGGTAATGTATCTTAAAATGTAAATAACTCATTGACAGTTTACGTGTGCTCAACATATTTCACTACGATACTGTTATAAAAATTTCAGGTTGCTCAAATGGAAATTATGGACTGTTCGGTTTTTCAAAGGTGCATTGTCTTAGATAAAAGACTACCAGAATTCTTTAGGTTGATGCTCGCTTCTCTGTCCTGCTTAAGGGTTAACACTTTGGCACCGTCGGAACTCAGTTATAAAGGTAGGGGACCGAACGTTTTTTGTCAAGCATGCATATTTAATCTTATAGAGTAGAAAAACGGGAGGGATGTTGGGTCGCAGGTAGCTTGACCTGACCTTCAGCCAGGTACCCTTACCCTTTTTCTCCCTCATCTGAATAACTTCATTCCTATTCTACACTATAAGATAAAACAGCGTAATCGTGTTTTCACTTTTAAAATACACAATTTTTCACTTTATTTAATTTACACATATATCCCGCATTTTTCATTTGAATTGTCCAAAGTGTAACACTTGAATGTAAAGTTTGTGTTTATTTCCCCTAACTTGTAATGCAGTATCTCCTATACAATAATATTCTCGGCCCCAAGAAATGGAAGAGCAAAATTCATTCCCTGAAGGCTGAAATTACAAATATTAATATAAATACAAGCATTAAAGTAATGCATCTGTGAAGTTTGTCCAAAAATTTTGAAAAAAAATAAGTTTATTAATAATAAAATACTTAAAATTAAATTGAAAATTAGAGAAAACATACTTTTTTCGCACTTCAAACATTTATACTACAAATTAACTGATGCTATAAATAGTCAGGCACTTAAAAAAACTGTTTTTCAACATTTATTCATCCTCAAAATGATCCGACTGGTGCTATTTTTTACAAATTTGTTTTAATAACTTTTAGTAACTCTCAAGAGAACATTAAGGAAAATGACCTTATAATGCTTTTAAATTAATGTGGTAATTTTGAGAAACAAGTTATCAGTTTCTACAATAATTAGAGGTTAATATAAAGTATGCTACAATCAATATTTTTGTAAACTTGTTTACTGCAAAACTTGAATTTTTAGGTGAATAATGTTTGTGTGAAGCATTTTGTTAGAATAACAAATTGATACTAGAGAAAATTAATATTCAAATAAGCATGAATACTAGAATTTTGAAAAGTGGCACAACATCAATATAATTCTTTGTAACAACTGGCATAAGTTTCATTACAATCTCTTACATCCTAAGGATTTTCTAAACGTTAATACCCTATCAGTTATAAAAGTTGTCTAACGTTATTTATGAAACTTAAAGACATCAATAGTTTATTATGAAACCTAAGGTATAACAAACGTAACCGTTCCAGAACGAATATTTGACTTAACCTTCGGAGCACCAAGTTCCAGGATCAACAGCAACTACCAAGAGGGCTCAAATGAGAGTCTACTTAACAATAATCGTCTTTGAATATAAATGAATGAAAATCTAACAATATACATTAGTAAATGACAAATATACTTTATTTGTTAATAAAAATGTATTAAGACTGCAATGCTGTGGCTGTGAATATGAGGTTTAACATAATACGTGTTTTCATATTATTTTTCCTCTCTCTAATACACATACATAGAAACTGAATTACATCTTTAGAAAGTTCTATACTAGTTGTTTTACTAATGAAAAACACAAAAATGAGAAAATGAGAATAAAACTGACCAGAAAAAGGAAGCTTTCAAGTTTCCAGGCATATGTCTACTTCATGTTGTCACTGCATGGAACATACAGTTTTTGTAACTTTCTTCGAATGTTTTGTGTAGATACAAAGCACTGGAAGCACTCCAATAACATTATGAACTGGTCTACTCGTAGCCTTTGGCGGGTTTCTGGACCAAGATATTGGATTTTTATTTACATAGTTTTTATCACTTGCTATATTATCAATATCATTTTATCAGCATTATTTTCCATTTGATCTGCTATTTCTTCTTATACTTCTAAGACATTCTCATTTTTCTGATGGCGCCCAAATGACATAGCTGTCACACTCACCCACCCACCCACTCACTCACTCACTCACTCACTCACTCACTCACTCACTCACTCACTCACTCACTCACTCACTCACTCACTCACTCACTCACTCACTCACTCACTCACTCACTCACTCACTCACTCACTCACTCACTCACTCACTCACTCACTCACTCACTCACTCACTCACTCACTCACTCACCCACTCACTCACTTACTCACTCACTCACTCACCCACTCACTCACTCACTCACTCACTCACTCACTCACTCACTCACCCACCCACTCACTCACTCACTCACTCACTCACTCACTCACTCACTCACTCACTCACCCACTCACACAATGACTCACACACATTCACTCACACACTCACTCATTTTCTGATCATTCTGATTCAGTGTCACTTTTCATTATCTCTATCGTTCTGTACGGAGAAATTTCTTCACTAAATGCTCCGGATTATTTAGATGATATCTATCACGAAAGCTTTATGACATTTTTGTTTCAGTGGCACAAAGAGCACTTTTAACCCCTCATACCAATGCCGAGTAATGATCTAAACGTAGTCACAAAAACAACAATGGCATTTCATGCTCCCAACAGTGAACATACTGAAATCTTTATTAGCGGCATCATTATTGCCAAGCGAACAAAGAGAAATTATAACCTGAAAACAAATTTTTGTACAACGCCGATTAATAAAAATAAATATTAAGTCATTAAGTAAAACTGCCGATTTCACGTCACAACAAGAATAAACATAGCTTTGGGGTCCCGACTGACCCCGTTTGGTAGCCTGAAGGTTAATGTAGTTTCAAAAACACTTCATCGTTCATCTCTATACTCTCTATCTTCCGCTGTGGAATTCAATGTTACAGAATGTCAGAGAATGTCAAACCATGAATGCTTTTCTTCATAGGCTGCACATGTTAGTTAAACATAATTTTTAATTTAGAGGCAATATCCTCATTTCCAGTGTCCACTAATTGTATGCATATACATATTTTTATTTTCTGTGTACAAGATAGACAGAGAAGGCATCTGAAACCAAAATTTCACTGTACATACACGTTTTGAGATCCTCTAAATTCAATATACCCTCTTTAGAAATAGGTCCGTGCGACTGTGAACAACATAACTCAAAAAACGAAAAGTTGCTTAAAAACCAAACTTGGTGTTTAAGCTTAGTATCGTCCAAGGATGCTACAAGAACATTTCCAAGAAAGTTCCCTCCCCTCACACTACTCTTTACAAGGAGCATTTTTCGAAAGCTGATTTTCTCAAAAGTTATTAAAAAAACATGCTTAAGACATTCTCATGACAAGTGAAATGCCTATCTTGAATTTTCTGGGAACAGTTTCTGAAGTGCTCTTCATTCTGGATAACTCTTGCATAACACGTAAACCTTAAGAGAGTACACAATTTATGTGAAAACATTGCTTGTGCACTTAACAAGATATTCCGTCTTCTTGGTTTTAATTTTCAAATACTTCCATAAGCTTTTCTTAAACAGGAAGTTCTAATTCGTTTTTTACTGTTCTGGCCATGCAAAGAGAATGCAATGTCAAAGCCATCACATAGCAACCAGCCCTTAGAATATTTGGCTATCGCTTAAGCCCACTGTTTTCTCCAATTCACACTGTACCTACAAGGAAATATGTATTCAAAGCATTTCTATGAACATTTATCTCTATTAATTAGATAGAAAAATGGGCGTTTTTAAGAATAGTTTGCACAAGACTTGAGTAGAGAAAGACATACGAGTGCACGCATCAGATCTATAAGGGAATTATCGCCTTTTTACTTAGTTTCTCTGTATTTTTAATTATGTAAGTTAAGTTTATCGTTGCAATATTTGTGATTTTTGTTTTGTGTTCCTTTGGATATCATTTATTTGTATCATCATTTGTTCAGGATGTTGTATACTGGATGTTTCTATGCGTTGAGAGCGGAAGAGAGGGCCAAATGCTTTTAATTCTTTTTACACTTATTTATTTTGACCGACCAGCTGAATAGCTCAGACCGTTTATAACAATAATGTAACTATAATGTAATGTAACATTGAAGTGGGTCATATGAACAATGTTTTCTGAAAAAAATAGCTGTTAAACGAAATTAACAAACGATAAGTATAAAAAGACTAAGCATTCCAATTAAATATTAATTAAATATTAATTCAACAATTAAAATTACATTAAAATGAACAACTTTGTAAATCAGAAATTGAAATTTAAAGTTGTATTATTAACTATTAAAAATGTTAAAGGGAAGAAAATAGGATAGTTATTACAAATTTAGTTGAACCAGTCTTATTCTTTAATTTCTGTGTCTGATATTAAGATACTTTGAGGTAATTTTCTTGTTAATCTTGGTTGTTGAGGGCTTCTTTCTCCTAGATTGCATACCAGAGCTCCTGGAACATTAAGTAATTTAAAAAGAAAAACTTTGAGAGACAACTGATAGATTGTTTGATGGGCATTATATGTTTCTGAACAACAAATGTTTCTAATGAACCAACTAAAGGCCTTATCTCTGCCACAATAAATAAATAAATGAATAAGTAAATAAACTTGGCACCCCTATTTTTCTACCGTTCTATGTAGTGACTCTACACAAAAGGAGCCTGTTGCTGTAATTAAAGAAGTACTTCTTTTCCGAAGAAATATTCATCGGCAATAGTGAGAATATTCTGAAATGAATAATTGAGAAGAATATTTTGAGCAAGGGAAAGTAGTAATGAAACAGAAGCAATTAATAAGTTTGAAAATATACATGTTATGCTACAATATGCATGTCGATATTTAATTGGTCAAGTGATAGAGATAAAGGTCTCCTTACTCGCGTATAATATAAATTACACAGAGCTATTTATAACGGAAAGTTGAAAGATCTTTAATCCTAGCCTTAACCTTGCTGTGATCAGTTCTAGGAGACGCCGGTCATGAAAACAACGAAAAAAGACAATAAACTAATACAAACAACACTTTCAACAAGTGCTCTAGGAAATGAAATGCGAAAACAGGCAATATATAGCCTCACTATTTAAAATGTAATCACTGTTTTGTGAAGTGACAATAAGCTTAATAGTTTCAGCGTTAAGGGAAGATTTAAGTGGTCTCTAGTTTTATACAAATCAAATCAAATGATCACCGCACCCACTTGTGGTGAGGTACTACTTGGCAAAGCGACGAGGCGTATTGACCTTGGTAGTCAAGTGCTGCGATCGCTTCTTATCTTGTTTATTAGAAGAGCGAAATAATAGTAACTTGGCGTATAGTCAGTGATAAAACACAAATAGATGATCTCTCGCGCCTGCCGATATATGAGACGATGTTATCCTGAAGATATTATTGCATATGAACAGAGTGTACATACGCTGTCTCTCCATGTTTGAGCGATAAGCTCAGGTAAACATCTGGACAGTTTCACATTCTTTCCGATACACCTCATGGGTTTGTTAAGTAGTACACAGTCAGAGCAGGCGTTAAATATTATTAAAAAAAAACGAAAAGCTACCACTCCAGTTCCTGGGTTTTAATCTCCGAGCACGAAAGCCATGGCTTTAACCTCAGCTTTAAGCATCACTTTAGAAGAAAACTGTTTCAGTTTCTGAGAAGTTCAGCACCTCAAACGGCTACTCGTAAAACCAGAACGAAATCACAGTTTCGAAAGGACGGAGTGTTCCTAGTAAATAAACAGTTTATACTGATTTCATATCATACGCGTAAAACAAAGGTGTTCAACAAATAATTCGAGCATGTTTTGATAACAACATGTAGATATATACATGATTATAAATACGATACGTTTTGGTTTAAGGAAATAAGCATGTGAAATTTGAAAAAATCCACAGTATGCAAGATATGGTGTTGAAATTTATGCTGGTTATTGCACTGAATAACAATAATAATTTTGCCATTTTTCAAACCTGTAGTCCGTTTGGTTATATACATAAATACTGATTTTTATCGCTAAATTCATTGCTCTAATAAAAATTCTAAACACGATACATTTTTAAAAATATTCCCATGCAAAATACAGGTTTTACAGTAAATGACTGCCAAACCAAGCGGGATGGCTCAGGTTGCACCGTCTGGCCCGCATTCGGGAGGCCGCAGGTTCGGTCCCCGTGGCCGACTTTCCTCACCCATGGGTTTCTTCGGTGTCCCGGGTCGCCAGGTGAACTTTGGGAAGATTTCCATGTCCTCCTGATTACCTGTCCCTCCAGTTCGTTACATAAACCATTTCATTTCACCCCATCCCCTTAGATTTCTTTCAGGGTTTGAAGCGTCGACGAGCGTCGCGGCAGTAGCACAGCAAGGGGAATGAATGCGCTCTGGAAATGTCGTCCTCGGGGTTGGTAGGTGAGCCATCATTGCCATCAATTGCCCAGTGTTGCTCCTGTTTGGTGGTTCGTTTCTACAGCACTTGGCCTTAGGTTGCACTTGCCCAATAGCCTTTCGTTTCTTTTGGAGACACTTAAAAATATTACACAAGACACTTAAAGGGCTAATTATAACTATCATGATGCTATAAATAGGATATATAATAAAGATGCCAGGTAAATACTACGCAAAAGCTCTGTTAACAACCACAAATCGCGCACTTTGTAACGATGATTTCTCGTTAATAAAGCGTAGTGACTTCCACTTTGTCGCATTTGGGCCACCTCGTCGCTATTCATGGACAAAATATAAATAAGAAGAAGAAATAACAGCAGTTAAGTGGTGCTAATATAACCCCGTTTATTCCCAGTAACCAGCATACACAAAACTACTAACCAAAGCGGCCCAGGTTCGATCCCAGGCAACGCATGTGGAATTTGTGCTGGATGAAACGGCGCTGGGGTGGGTTTCCTCCGGTATCTCCGGTTTCCCCCGCCATCTCATTCCACCGGTGCTCCATCTTCATTCCATGTATCATCAGTGTCACCGCCTGCGGTGCCGTATGTAGTAAGAGCGGGCGTTAAACACTACAACAATAACAAAACTACTAAGAAAATCATAACAAAATATAGACCAAACTTGATTGTGTTATTACTCCATGATAGATGTTGGAGAGGAGATCAATGAATATTATATCAACTTGTTCTTTTGTTATTTTGTGACGTCGTGAAAGTGCAAGAAATTATTTTCATATTGGCGACGTTCAAGCTACTATGATCATCATGGACAAAAATATAGATATTCCTGCAAGCTTTTGTAAGCATTTTATAAAATTAAACAATGAATGCTGTGAAATGGGGGGGGGGGGGGAATTTTGCCATTTGTATTAAAAGGAAAAGTAACGAAACATATTCCATGTAAGTATAATTTAGGGTGGAGAGATTCCCATGAAAATATTTTTATAATTATGCATTTTATTGTAATTTTGCTCTAACGATCATTGCACTCATTCCAGATGAGCTAATTGAAAATTATATAAATGTATTTTATTGCACCACCTTCTAATATAAACTACTGGATATACTTACATTAAGTGTGATTGATTATACTGTGGCAAATACAGGCTCTCTCTTTTTTTGTTTTTTAATCACAAATGACACAGTGTTTCTTTTGGACATTTTTCTCCTGTGGTATGCTTACCTCTGCCACATTTCCAAACTGTGGTGCATGAAAACATAGAAAATGCACTCTTAACTTGTGTATACCGATATGTAACGCTTTAAGCTACAGGAAGACATGTTGGGTCATATGAATAAATATGAACATATACTATATCTATGCTTAACTATTTCAGTTGAATATCCCCTTCGTCAAGATCATTCGAGTAGCTAGTTTTTAGCACTTACTCAAGTAACGAAAGAAGAGTAGAACATACTCAAACGACCATGTTACAAAGAGAACGTATTCAGTTGTGCATATTCCCAATTTTAAATGCTCATTCCCTTCTCTTGTTGGACGTAACGGGATGCATACCCACTTTGAAGCATATGTTGATTTGTTTGCACGTAAAACAAAATCTGAAGATGAAGAAAATTTCAGGGTTATATGTTGCTCATGGAAAAATATACACATATTACCATGCTTTCGAGGATTTTCAAAATACTTCATTGTTTCACGGAAGCATAACCCTGAAGTATAATACAAGGTCAACATTATTAATTCAACTTGCTATGTAAAATGTTAAATCTAAAGTTCAGTTACCTATAACTTTATAAGAAAATTGTTTTTTAGTGAAAATGGCGCAAAAATCACAGGATTATAGAATCAGGCTAAACCTTCATCTAGCTTTTCTTGAGTTATGACTGCCCAATGCTTGATTTATTGACATAGTTTTGCCTCACACCATTTTATTTATCTAGTCTCCAACGGAATTTACAACTATGCTTATGTACACGCTGCCTGAATGTAGTCTTCAATTCTTGAAAGGCTTCAAATTTCTTTAATATTCTTGTTAAGACTTGTTAAACAATATAGCATAATCTCTGTGCAGTTTTTGCCATATCTGAGGATATTTATCATCAATAACCGTTGCAATAATAAATCAAATGTAACAAAAGAGTATGAAAACTTTATGCACTGACACCTAGAGGTGATGCTGCATTAACGTGTGCGACTAGTATTTGGAAGCTTCCGATTTGGATCCCCGCGGTCGCCGTCACTGTCCTATGGCATTTTGTTGGTTTTCCCGGGGCGGTAGGCAAATGCTAAGGTGGTTCCTCTTCTACCACCACTTTCTTGTCTCCCATTTCCGGTACCTATGAGTTTCTTCATTGCCATCCGTTTCATGGTTGTAGGAACAGGCGATGATGTGCGGCGTGTTGTGGCTGGGCGGTGGTTAAGCGCTTTCTAGAGGTTTCCTCTCAGGCGCTGGTGGGAAGATTGCTCAATGGGCCCCAAGAGGGGGTGGACCACTAGCGGTTAGCGCCTTCTAAGTGACCCTGTGTAATAGGATGCGTTTGAACTGGAAGCGTTAGGGAACCCGTCCAAGCTAGCACCCGTTGATCATCCAGATCTGGTCTCCCTCGCATCTCTCATCTCCATACTCCCTCCGTTTCTCCCAAGGGGCAATCTAGAAGCCAAAAGGTACTTGTGGCGTATTTGCAATGTACTCCTCCGTTCGTCCGTTCTTTTACTTTTTGCCCCACCAACACATCAACACGGCATGACATAATGCGATCAACAAAGTTAAATGTTAAAAAAATGTTGACAGCGTTATACACTCGCATAAGTGCTCAAGATGGCTATGGAGACGAATATACAGGGACTATTGTATTCTCATTGACTGGTTATGCTAACACAGAAAGTGTTCATAATTCTGAACATGAACTTCAAGAAAGCACTTTCTCTTTCTTAATATGAGCCATTGTCTCACTAAATTTCTAATGTTTATTTCAACAGAATCTGAGAGAATTAATAAATATATAAAATACTTTGTCTTTGCAACTTTGCCTTATAAACGGCCGGTATAAAGATATTAATTATCCTTAATGACACAGCAGCCCATAATTTCAGAAACTAATAGATATTGCGGCATTTATTGCAAGTTATCTTTAGAAGGGGCATTTCAAGGTTACTGAGATAAGAGAGATTCACAAGGGAATTGAGGTATTATTTTTGGACGCTCTTTGACTGCTGTAGGTCTCAGCGTCCCATTTTATACAGGGCGTAAAACACAGCTTAATTTTGTTCAGAAGCTTCTTTACCAAGATTGGTGCTCTTTTTCAAGCCGGAAATCTACGAGCTCACCATCGACTTTACTTCCCTTCCCAAGGAGGCCAAGCTAAGGAATTTTACACCCGAAAAAATGCATCGCTCTCCGGTGGCTAGCATGTTAGCCCTTGACCACGGAGGACCACTCACAGGTATTCATTGGGGAAAATATGAACCATATTAGAAAAGGTCTGGCGGATTTGTAGGTATTTCCCAGGTTTTCCACAGTCTGAAACTGGCAAATGAGGGGAGGCACCTTAAATTTAGACCTGAAACCTTTCCCTTACAAAATATTTCTTCAAAATATAATTTCATTGCACGTATCATCATTTGTCGCCTGCGGTGCCATATATATGGAAGAAACACTACTAACAGCATAATGCTTGTAATATAAGGTACTTTTAGAGCTTACCACATTTTAAAACCGTCGCTTCCTTTCTTGTAACGCCAATGCGTTTCGCGCAATTACATATTTACTCGCTGCTCACAAAATCACTATTTTCTTGGTGTGTTACAATCGGAAAGTCCTTATGCTTGCACCATACAATTGACATGTTACATAGGTCATTCGAAAATACCTCGGAGTTAACACATTGCTATGTGTAACCAAGCGCCACGTGAATACTTGAGATGGCCGGGAAAAGGTTTAATTTTCCGAAACCTATATTCAATGCTAAAAATGTACCTAGAATTCATGCAACTGAGTAACTGAGCAAAAAAAGATCATCGTGGCATTCAACGGGAGCACAGAAAGGAAGATTATTATTATTATTTTTTTTTTTTTTTTTTTTGGCCTTGTCGGTGGTTAGGTCCACTGCTACTCACTCAAGCGTTGATCTTGCCTATGCTGGCGTATTACCCTCTCCAGGTAGTTTCAGTGATCCTCGATCTCCTTGTTAGGCTCACATTGCGGTTCCCGGTGGCCCGAACATGGAGGTTCTGTTGACATCACAAGGCTGAGTGCACGCCGGACCAGACCTTCCACTAGGGAAAAATCCCCACGCCGGTATCAAGGATCAAACCCGGGTCCTACGCGCCAGAGGTAGGCGCGCTACCACTGCGCCACGGACAGGGAGATACCTTATCCATGGAGAGTATGAAAAATTCCATGCAAAACTGTCTATTCAGAATAATATATATTCTAGATAATGGAGTAATTTCTGGAATAGAATAAAAAAGCAAAGGCTAGAGTAATCACTTTAATTCTTTTACAACGATTAATAGAAATATTATAATTGTTACGGACAACACTATTACATGTATCTACACTATTATATAGTATTTCAGAAATGTAGTTTTGTACTGCAGAAAAAACTTTGTTCGTTCATGACCATTGAGATACCACGCAAAATTCATAAGCTGGTTACTAATGACCAGGCATGTTTAAAAAGTTGCTACATTCGATGTTTACAATAGTCATGTGTGCCTATAAATGAATGAGAATTTGAAAACATAGTCGCTTTTATGATGTGTACCAAAACACTTCACTTTTTGTAAAGGTTCAGAGATTGCTTTAATTTGTATCAACTGTAAGCACTTACTGTTAACACTACACAGGTTTTATTTAGCGTTTCTCCTTGATTTATTGTCGCCGTGACTTTAAAATGTAAATACTTTTCAAGCTCAAAACTTTCCTCCTTCCCTACCAAGAAGGGGCAGGTATCTACCCCCAGAACTACTGATCTGCGTTCGATGCGTAGTGATCGTGCTGCCAGAATTGGACAAGTTTATTACCTTTCGTACTTTACACGCCATTTAATGTGACACATATAACACAATGTTCAGATATACAAAAGTATATTTAACCCTACGTTGGTCGCTAAGGGCCTGGGAGACCGCTGCGTTTATTTAAACATTCTGGCTTTCGAACGAACGCACCTATGCAACCGCCTGACTAAGATATCTATTACACCTTACTTGACTGTTTGTTGGAGCGACAACCTTATTTCTTTAGCTTTATTTCTTTAGCTGCAGAGAATGACTAATCGGCAGCTACGTGTCGCAGAGATCAACAAAACTCAGTGCACCTACTCTCATTATCTACATATCACTGACATTTGTTTTTCTTCGTTAGCTGTGTAGTATAGGTTTGCTACTGCAAGTAGTATGTTACTACTTCTCACAAACAGGAATATGATCTACAAAATCCCAAGGATTTGGAAGAAGTGCACCATGTACCTTGTGATTGTGGTGCTTTACACGTTTATGACAATTTGTATGAATCAGATGAATTCTGAAGATAAACTGAAAATGAGACCTTTGGATTCAGAAACTGTTCATAAAGAAGAGGACGAAAGAACCAATATAATAATAACCTGTATTTTGTACGTAACAGCACATGCTTGTTAAATTATTATTATTATTATTATTATTATTATTATTATTATTATTATTATTATTATTATTATTATTATTATTATTATTATTATTATTATTATTATTATTATTATTATTATTATTATTATTATTATTATTATTATTATTATTATTATTATTATTATTATTATTATTATTATTATTATTATTATTATTATTATTATTATTATTATTATTATTATTATTATTATTATTATTATTATTATTATTATTATTATTATTATTATTATTATTATTATTATTATTATTATTATTATTATTATTATTATTATTATTATTATTATTATTATTATTATTATTATTATTATTATTATTATTATTATTATTGATGTTGTTGCGTATTATTATTATTATTATAATGGACAGTACATTTCAAATTACAAGCTGCATACCTGAACATCGCAATTTATTATCTTTCCATGTAATGCAGTACAAATTAGAAGGTATAGGGCACTCATACTACGCTTTATTTATCCTTAATCAAACTAGTAAAATAATGCTGATAAACACCATGCTAAATGAAGCCTAAACATGGGAATCAAGGAAATATACAATTAAAAATAATAAATGCAAGCATATAAGCCCAAAAATATAGCGAGGACCCACTAGGTCCCGCGCGACTAACGGTGTTCTACCAGGGTGCGTGCCTAACGGGGGGTTAAAATAAAAAATTAATACTTCCAGGAACATTAATTTTAACCTTAATTACAATCCAATGTTGAGGTGTAGTAAAACTGGCGCAACTATACCCTGGGCGGTTTATCTTGTCTGGAGCCTAAAGAATGGGAAAGAGATATGTTGAAAAGAGAAGAAAGTACTCACCCCTCTGATGTTGATGTTATGGGGAAAGTGGGAGAGGCTCGATTCCCTCCATCCAATCAGTGGTCGATTGTGAACAAGTAGCAATAGCTCCATCATCTGCGCTCACACTGAAGTAGTCCGACACTGAACACAACACAAGACAAACTGAGATGCGGGCTTCCGGGGTTTGTGACCGCAAAATATGTTTCCTACCCCCCCCCCCCCTAACTTGCTAGTGTAAGCGACTTGACACTTTTACGATCCTCGAGCCAAGTTAGCCCGCAGAAGATAATAAAGCTTGCCAATCTGTGGGATGTGCAGAACACCTTTTAGTGAACGTACCGTACCGTTACGCCTGTTTCAGGGCGACAGTATCCTTATTACAGGCTCCAGTATCTAATAACGTTTCGAACAGTCCATATCGCAGTGAATGAATGGACGGGGATTAGACAGTAGGACCGGCAAGTACGAGGGGACTGGAAACGGCATGTGGCCTTCAATCGAGTGAGGTATCCCGACTTTAGTAGTATCGAAGTTTCACGCAGCTCTCTTTGGCAAGCTTTAGTTGCGTCACCTCTACGAAAAAGTACATATCAAGGCTATACTTACCAGCTGTTTCACCCTTAATTACACTTTAATACATTATAATTGATAACACTGTGTGTTATATAAGCTGTTAGGTAATTAATTATATTGTTTAACGACGCTGACAACTGCCATTATCACATCAGCGTTGCCGGTGCGTCAGAATTTCGTCCCTTAGCGGTTCTTTTACATGCCAGTAAATCTACTGAGATGGAGCTGTCATTTTAAAGCACACTTAAAAACCATCGATCTGGGCCGGATTTGAACCCACGATCTTGGGATCAGTAGGTCCGCGTCTAACCAACTGAGCCACTTATGTTGTTGGGGGATACAGTATTTCAAGAGCCAGAAATAACTAGAATTCAACATCACCAGTCTCCAGTTCTTGGACATTTCATGAGATGCACCTACAAGGAATAAACGCTTTTGGAGATTTTTCAAATATAGGATTATTCTAATGTAAGTTCCCAGTTTAATATGGCAATAAATTTGACAAATTTTTAGATTCTAACAAAAGGAAAGCACCAGTCTTTTGGTAAAGAAATGTGATTTTATAAACTTTAGCTGATAACATGACGTCTCTCAGACACCCCACATTCTAAGAAACAATAACTTCCATTGCCTAATGAAATCTAAACCCTGGTATTTATAGTACATTTTTATTGTTGCTTACTGTTTACTTCGCATTAAATATTTGCGCTGTAAGATTTGCTGTTTTCTGTTCAGGCGAGGCTCCTGTTTTAGAGTCTGATAGACGTCACGTCATCAATTGCGTGATATTTCTGTCAAGAGCAGTAGTGCTTAAAATTTCGCAAAGTAATAGAGGCATATAGTATGACCAAGGAGCAGTTAACAGTCTTGATCACAAATGTTCTTCATGTTCTACTGGACGCTAAATAAGATGGCCAACGGCTGTTTTCTTGAGATTGGTTGATATATATCCTGCACAATTCCTCTCCTGAAAGCTCCAATATTCCAAAGCTGGATTTCTTTAAGATCTTAGCAGCCCTGCTAGTGAATCCACATATGTAGGAAGATACTGAATGAGAGGATTCTTAGAGAGATTGGAACTGAAATGTCACAGGTTCTCAACTTCAGACTGGAAACTACAGCTGTAGAGCAGAAGCTTGAAATCCGGAAAATTTGTCACATATGTCTCTAGCATAAAAGGAAAAGTAATTACATGTGTTAGAAGTGTACTTAGAATGTACTAGAAATATCTCCATAAACTGTGTTGAATATGAGCAATTTGCCAGTATGCGACTAAACAATGGCGGAAAAAAGACCAATCTTTTGTGTGTGCACGTTTTCTCAACAGTGAATAACTAAAATTTTTTGTAATCTGTGTTTAGTCCTGTATTAGAAAATAATAATTGTTTATGAAAACTGATATACATAGTTCATGTGGAAATGAAAACAGGAAACAATAGGTTCCTTTACTAACTTTTTGAACGATTAAGATTTTCGATTTTTTAAAATGTTTTGTTCTATAACTAAGGAAATTCTCATATGTCAAATTGATGCTCAAAGAGGTCGTAATAAAATAAAAAAGTTTAAATTAAAAACAATGTTAAACGTTACTACCATCAAGAAGCAACTCCTATACGTCTCTCAGACGCTATGTCGCCGGTCGTGTCACAACTTTTCCACGTCACCGGTTAAGGGTTAAAACAAAACAAAATTCCTTTCTATATAACTGTTTGGAATATGTTCTGCCCATATCCTGCATTTATGAGTGTTAATATCTCTGTTTAGTTCAATATGTGACTCATCCGTCCTGAAGACATTGTCGAAACACTCAAAGTTAAATATAGAGATAATATTTTGTTTTTGCATAAAGGTCAAAGTTGGGCACCACTATATCAGGTCATTATTTTCAGATAAATACTTAGAGGATAAAGAGAAATTGTAAATCAGCTTCTGATCTCGGCAGTTTGAAAGTAGAAAGCCCTTCACTTTCTGCCCTGTATAAAGAGACAAAGGCGCAATAGTTTGAACACTATGCATAAAAGAAAGAAAAACGAAATAAGTAAAAGGGGATTAAGAATAGGCTAATGTGCCCCAAAGCAAACGGACGTGTTATACAAAGCATGTGTGCCAGACTTAAGTAAGGGATGGTTCAGGCCGTAAAGTCTGTGGCCTGCATTCGAGAGACCATGGGCTCGATTCCCGAGTTCGAGCGGGGAGGTTGTCGGTTGTACTAGACACCACCGGGGAAGTGTTAATAAGTGCGCCTTCGGCTGTGTAGGAGTCCCTAGATCGGCCCCCTCCGTCTCCGTTCATCTCAATCCTCCCTCCTGGGACACCTTACAAGCTAGTTTCCACTATAAAATATGTTGCACTTAAGTTACCTTCTTCTCTCTGCAGCCTAACATGTGAGCAGTAAGTTTGAAATGTTTCAGCTGCTTATTCTAATTAGGAAATTTCATACTTATGTACCTATAAGCACTATGCTTTCTATAGACTCAACTAATCTTGTCGAGATCAATTCTAAGAAAACCATGTGAATACGCATACCAAATGATCCGGTGGTTCAATATGCCAAAGAAAGGTTAAATGTGAGTCTGTGAAAATGAATGGGCTGTTTAAGGATGTTTTACGATAGGACCCTAAGCTTTACTACCATAGGTTTGCCTGCGGAGATATTAAATTCTCGTGCTCCATATTTGGCCATCCTAATAACCTGGAACAAATGTGGCTATTTTAAAAGGGAGACCTAAAACAGGACACCTTAAAAAAAGCGATCTTTTTAGCGATAGAATTAATCCCTGGTAGCCCATAGGGCTCAGAGTGACATAGGTCACCTAGCTTAGGATTACTCCCTTTTGATACCAATACCGAAACAAATGAGACGAACACGTTTGCACAATCAGATTCATGTTTAACAAAACGCATGCAACAGTATACTAATATACATATGCTTCAGTTGGTGCAATTTTCAGAATTGAATGCTTGTATGATTGACAACTAGACGGCTGAAGTGATGTCGTCTTTATACTCCGTGATTAGGTTTTTGAGAACAGTGGCTTATGAAGAGGTCTATTTCTATCCAGTCATCGGGTAAATGCAGTTTCCATTAGTAGGTACGTATAAACATAGAAGCGAAGTAGCAGAGTTATTTGAGGTCAAATATAATTTCACCGACACGGTGGCCGAGGTCGTTAAAGAACGAACTCGTACGCGTGAGGGCAGAACTAGCCTCTAAAACTCAGGCCTTTCCAGGTTTTTCTCAGGCAAATACCGGAGAGGTACCTTAAAATTTGACCTGTAACGTTTCCTTCCCAAATCTCCTTTCCTAATAATTATTTCATTTCATGCATCTTCAGAGTTCACTGCCTTTGGCACCGTATTTAATAAGAATGGGCATTCAGCACTGCAAAATAGAAAATACGATTTTGTGGTTTACCACGTCATTCTCTGCATTTGCATTTTGATGTGTTCCCCTCTCCAGTGCATGCCGACATATATGTTGACTATTCAACATGGGTATAACAGTTCCAAATTTCAACCAATGACAGCCTTCATTCGCGAAAAATGTATCACATTTCATGATCACCTCCCCTGGATTTCTTGTGTTATGACCAGGTCAGAGAATCTAGTTGCACTGTGCTGCAGATGCGTAACAGCTTATGTAATTTGTCACAACAGACCCGCTATTCAAATGTCAAATGTGGCTGAATCTCGCTTCCGTAAAGCATGTTATACCGAAATAGATGAACTATTCCGAGGAGGGAAAACTTAGAACACTGAATACATCAGGAAATATGTTTGGTATCAGTTTCACGA